>CAUYQU010019540.1:0-18155 GCA_963574635.1 Cheracebus regulus
TAGGTCCCATTTGTCTATTTTGGCTTTTGTTGCCAATGCTTTTGGCGTTTTGGTCATGAAGTCCTTGCCTACACCTATGTCCTGTATGGTTTTGCCTAGATTTTCTTCTAGGGTTTTTATGGTGTTAGGTCTTATGTTTGAGTCTTTAATTCATCTGGAGTTAATTTTAGTGTAAGGTGTCAGGAAGGGGTCCAGTTTCTGTTTTCTGCACATGGCTAGCCAGTTTTCCCAACACCATTTATTAAACAGGGGCTCCTTTCCCCATTGTTTGTTTTTGTCAGGTTTGATAGAAGACTAAGAATTTTTCTAATTCTTAGTCTTCTATCCCCACCTACATGTAAATCTTGATGTTGAGGTTGGAGCTTGGTGGAAATGATTAGAAGTCTCAGAGTCTGGAGGGGGCGGCATGGGAATTGGATTTTTAGTTCTCTCACAATTTTATGTTGTCACCTAGCTCTTTAATCCTTTATCCCCTGGCACCTTGTCTCCTCATCTCAGTATTTAATTCTCTATTATATGCTTACTTTGGACAAAAATTCAAATGAAACTGGAGGCCCTCCTGTTGTCTTGGCACTCAGGAAGGACTTTGAGGTTGTTACAAAGAGATGCAAAACTGTGAGTCCGCATTGGGATTTAGGGCAGCTAAATACGATCAAAGCATTTTATGTTTGTATGTCAGTAGCAGTGAAGAGTAAGGCCTGGAAGTAAAACTCACTGTCTCCAACACACCCCTCCCAAAACAGAAACAAAAGACCCCAACTCTAGACATCCTAATACTTGGAGAAGACATTCAACTTTTAGGAAAACAGGTTGACTTTTCCTTGCCATATTGTGTCTTAAAAACAGTAGCATGGTGAAGGTGGCACATGAATTCAAAGCACGGCTCTGCTACATATAAGCTGTGTGAACTTGAACAAGTTACCTAACATCTGTATGCTTCATTTTTCTACTTTATAAAGTGAGATGATTAAAGTGCTTATTCCTAGGGGTGTCTTTGATTATAATGGGAATATATGATAAACTCATAACTACAATCGATTGAATGCTCAGGGTATACCTGGTGCTGTGTTTCTGCTGGTGTTGGTGTTGTCATCATTCTCATCCTCATCATCATCCCCAAGAGCAAATTCTTCTGTTTGGTCTCTTCTGAGCCAGAATGAATTAGGAAAGATAGAGTAATGGGGTTTGTAAAAGAGTGGTTGTCTTCTGGTACTATTACTCCAGGTTCAGTTGCTATATAAGTTTCTTTTCAATATTTTTCCTCTCCTTTGTATAGTTAATGCCAGTCTCTCTTTCAAGGAGCATTTCGGTCTATGTACTTGTGATTTATTTTCAGTTAACACATTGCTCAGTAAATTGGTAAGTGCCACTTAAATATGGATCTTCTGAACCTCTTTAAGAAAGACAGAATCCAGAAGTTTCTGCAGGCAGCAAACTGCTTTGTCTAGATAAATGAATCTGGGACCCCAAGGGTGAGTGTTGGCTTAGAGGCTTATAATTCAGAAAGTTCGAGAGAGTTCCAAGATTGGGGAGGAGGGCTTCCTATCTTTATTTCTGTTAAATAAATTTATATTTAATACACCTAACAAACTCCATCACATTTTAAAATATTGGGTTTATTAAGGCATAATTTTCATAAAATAAAACTTACCATTTTAAAGTTTATAATTTGGTGAGATTTGACAAATGTATGTAGCCACTACAACAATAAACATACATTTCATACAGTTTTATTATCCCCTAGAAACTTCTTGTGTTCCTTTGCAGTCAGTTTCCTTCCTGCAAATTCTGCCTCAAAATCCACTGATCCGTTTTTTGTCACTGTAGTTTTACCTTTTGTGGAATATAATATAAATAGAATCATAAAGTATAGTGGAGGCTTTTGTGTTTGGTTTCTATCACTTAACATAATGCTTTTGAGGTTCATCCATGTTGTTGCATGTGTTAGTGACTTTTAAAAAGATTTTCAAGTAATGTTCTGTTATACTGATATAATTTCGTTTATCCATTCACTTAATGAAAGAGACGGGTTTATAGCTTGCAGTTTTCAGTTATTCTGAATGAACTGTTGTCAATATTTGCATACAGAATTTTGTGTAGGCATAGATTTTTATTTCTCTTAGATAATAAACTAGTAGAGGGATTGCAGAGTTGTGTAATATGTATATATTTAACTTTATAAGAAATTGTCAAATTGTTGTTTAAAGTGGATGTTCCATTTTTCCTCCCTGCCCCACACATCATCAATAATTGAAGTTGCCAGTCCTTTTAATTTTAGCTATGCATTGAGTAATGTAAGCATCTTTTCACGGATTAGCTAATTGTTTACTTTTTTGGTAAAGTGTCTATTCAAATCTTTTATAAATTTTCTAATACTTTTTTTCTTATTGAACTGTAAGAGCTCTTTATATGTTCTGCATTCATGCTTTTGGTCAGATGTATGATTTTCAAACATTTTCACCCAATATGTTGCTTTTCTTTTAATTAAAAAAAATTATACTTTAAATTCTGTGGTACATGTGCAGAATGTGTGGGTTTGTTACGTAGTTATACACATGCCAGCATGGTTTGCTGCATCCATCACCTCAACATCTACATTAGGTATTTCTCCTAATACTGTCCCTCCCCTAGCCCGACTCCCTGACAGGCCCTGGTGTGTGATGCTTCCCTCCCTGTGTCCATCTGTTCTCATTGTTTGACACCCACTTGTGAATGAGAACATGCGGTGTTTGGTTTTCTGTTCTTGTGTTAGTTTGCTGAGAATGATGGTTTCCAGCTTCCTCCATGTCCCTGCAAAGGACAGGAACTCATCCTTTTTAATGGCTGCATAGTATTCCATGGTGTATATGTGCCACATTTTCTTTAATCAGTCAATCATTGATGGGCATTTGGGTTGGTTCCAAGTCTTCGCTATTGCGAACAGTGCCGCAATAAACATGTGTGCATGTGTCTTTATAATGGAATGTTGGAATAATGTGTCTTTATAATCCTTTGGGTATACCCAGTAATGAGATTGCTGAGTCAAATGATATTTCTAGTTCTAGATCCTTGAGGAATTGCCATACTGTCTTCCACAATGGTTGAGCTAATTTACAATCACACCAACAGTGCAAAAGCGTTCCTATTTCTTCACATTCTTTCCAGCATCTGTTGTTTCCTGACTTTTTAATGATCATCACTCTAACTGGTGCAAGATGGTATCTCATTGTGGTTTTGATTTGCATTTCTCTAATGACCAATGATGATGACCTTTTTTCATATGTTTGTTGGCTGCATAAATGTTTACTTTTAGAAGTGTCTGTTCACATCCTTCACCTACTTTTTGATGGGGTTGTTTTTTTCTTGTAAAATTGTTTAAGTTCTTTGTTGATTCTGGATATTAGCCCTTTGCCAAATGAGTAGATTGCAAAAATTTTGTCCTATTCTGTAGGTTGCCTATTCACTCTGATGTTAGTTGCTTTCACTGTGCAGAAGCTCTTTAGTTTAATTAGATCCCATTTGTCTATTTTGGCTTTTGTTGCTATTGCTTTGGGTGTTTTAGTCATGAAGTCCTTGCCCATGCCTATGTCCTGAATGGTATTTCCTAGGTTTTTTTCTAGGGCTTTTATGGTGTTAGGTCTTATGTTTAAATCTTTAATCCATCTGGAGTTAATTTTTGTATCAGGTGTAAGGAAGGGGTCCAGTTTCTGCTTTCTGCACATGGCTAGCCAGTTTTGCCAACACCATTTACTAAAAAGGGAATCCTTTCCCCATTGCTTGTTTTTGTCAAGTTTGTCAAAGATCAGACAGTTGTAGATGTGTAGCATTACTTCCAAGGCCTCTATTCTGTTCCACTGGTGTATATCTCTGTTTTGGTACGAGTACCATGCTGTTTTGATTACTGTAGCCTTGTAGTATAAAGCTTAAACTTCATATGGAACCAAAAAAGAGCTTGTATAACCAAGACAATCCTAAGCAAAAAAACAAAAACCAAAGCTGGAGGCATCATGCTACCTGACTTCAAACTATACTGCAAGGCTCAGTAATCAAAACAGCAGGGTACTAGTACCAAAACAGAAAATTCTTATGCTCTAGCATTGAGAAAAGTTGCAAATGCAGAATTATTTCAAATATACTATATATGTGCATGTGTCTAACAAATGTCTGAAAATTATATCAGCATGTTTTCCATTTCTATTTTTATTATTCAGGACGTTACAAATGTGTAGGCATAACATATTTTTAATGAATCCATGTAAAGTAAACATCTGTGTAACCACAGCCAGATCAAGAAGTAAAACACTGCCACCATCCACAGGCTACCCTTTCCTCCCCTTTCCCGTTGAATAGCTTGTATCATAATTCTGTCTCTCTCACATAAAGGGAAGCACTAGCCTGATTTTTGTGATAATCATATATATATATATATATACATACATATATATATATATACACACATGTTAATTCATAAATATTACATATGTAATTTTATTGCCTATATGTATTCCTAAGCAATATAATTGAGTTTAGCTGAATTTTGAACTTACTATACATAGAATTATACTTTTCTTCCTTTTCAACTCAACCTTAAGTTTGTGCAATTCATCCTTGCCATTGTGTATAGCTGTGGTTGATTCATTTCATTCCTTTGGTGTCCCTTGGTATGAATGAATACAACACAGTTTATTTATCCATTCTACTGTGAGTAGATATCTGAATAGTCTCCAGCTGGGACCTACTGCAGATATACTGCTACCAACCTTCTTGTCCATGCATTGTACACGATGCATTGAGCCTCTTTACTGCATGATGCACAAGTGGACTTGCTGGGTCATAGGAGGTGCTGGTTATTTTTGGTTTCTACCCTCCCACCCTCATCCATCCGCTGTCTTTCTGTGCCTTGCTCTGTGTTCCTTTATGTTCCGTATTACTAGAGTAACTTGCCTTCCCCTTTTAGTTAGGTTTGGGAAATGGAGGCAACAGTGTGAATTTAGGGGGTGGGAAAAAGAGAGTTGGGCATTCCCTGATTTCCTCGTGGCCTTCCCACAGTTCTGGCAGCAGCTACATTGCATTTTCTCTTAGGTTCTAGCTCTTACAAGACTCTGGTAACACTCTTTCCTCCTCTTGCTGTTATAGGCTGAACAGGCTTTCCCCACTTTCTGTCCTATTATTCTCATTGCCAGTGGCAAGGAGCCAAGAACCTTCTTGTCTCTGCAGCATAGAACAGACAGAGCCTCCTGCCCAGCCTTCCAGGAAGCCCAAGTTCTCATCTTAATTCCCATACCCTGTTTCTCTGGGTTCAGGCTAAGGTTACTTCTCTGTTCACTAAAGCTGCATTTATTTTCTGGGGTTTTCTCTGATCCAGATCCAGAGACTATGACTCCAAGAGCAAAGCAGCCTGTTCATGAAATAGATCATTCCCTCTCAGTGCCCAGATTCTGTTGACCTAATAATCCATCAGGCCTTCTAGCCTCCTTCCCCTCTTCCTCCATCTTCTGCTTCCCACACAAATGGTCCTGTTCCTCCTGTGGCGGCCCTTCACTCTCTCCCGGGATGTTTGGGTCTCCTGCAGATCTAGACAGACATTAGTGGTGAGTGCAGGTTTGGAGTCAGAGTGCCTGGGCTCAAGTCCCAGTCCTGCTATTTATTAGGTGTGAACCTTGAAGAGGGTACTACTCAATCTCTTAGGATTTCCTAGTTTGTAAAATGGTGATAATTGTGAGGATAAAATGAATTACTCATACAAACTTCTTAATTGTGACTGGTACCTGGTAAAAATAAATGTTAGCTATAATTATGGTTATTAGCTGTTATTTATATAAAAACCCATCATGTCTTAAAAGCCCTCTGTCATGAAAAAGATATGTTTAGGTACATGTAGCAGCAAAATGTTCAGTCCTTAAAAAAGGCCAAAGGCAAACAGATACATAAGAAAAAACATTGTCATCTATAAACTGCTTTATACCATTAGGATGAATCCTCTCTTCCATCACTCCTCCATCCCAAATCCTTTAGGGTCTGCTTTGGAAGTGGGGAGGGCAGAGGTGCGCAGAAACGGAAGGGGGGTGCTGTGTTTCATGCCTGGGTCAGTATGGTGCACAACAGACACCACACACTGGAAAGCAGAAGCTTACCGGAGGAGATGACAATCACAAACGCCCTCTGGAATTCATAGAAACCAGGGGGAGAGCTTTACATTTCTACAGGCTGGTGGGGGTGGGTAGGGGGTGATGACAGGATTCAAGCCCATCTTACTTAGGTCTAAGGAGCGGAGACATGCCATCTGAGTTATTCAGGTAGAGCCCAGAACGGATCACGGGCACCATCTCCCCGAGTTGTTGACAGCTGAGCAAGGAGCTGGGCGTCTTCCCCGCCCCTCTGCCTGCTGTGCTCTGTCCTGGCCGCCTTCCTTATGGATAGGCCATATGGGCCGCTTTGGAGCCTGTGTTTGCTTTGGCTTGGTGGTTCACAGCTTACTTCCTGTTAACATTCCTCCACCTCTCACCCCAGAATATGGGTCTCTCTCAGAGCCACCTGCTCTTTCTGTTCTCTGTACCCATAACCTCAGCTCTCTGATTTCTGCATTCGTTGCTTGGCTCTTAACTGGGACTCAAACCTCACTTGTGTTTAAGTATTTTCCATGCGAGCTTCTTGTCTGGAGCAGATAGCGTTTCACAGTGATGGGCCTTTATTAGGAGACAAAGGGGTGGTCAGGGGTGGTACTGGAAAAGAGAAGTTCATGGATCCAAATGACTCTCAAATAAGACCAGAAAAAGCCCTTCTTCCCATGAGTTTTTGTCCAAAAAGCATCAGGCCTAGTGTAGGGGCGATTTTGGCCAAAAAGGTGAGCGCTGAGTTTGAGGCCAAAAAAACAGCCTAGGAGTGGAGGGAGGCACCAGACTGGCACGTGCGCCTGTGGACTCTCACATTTGCCCTCCTGGGTCTCCTTAAGCCAGGCCTGTGGCCTAGTAAGAGTGCCAGGCCAGGCCACAGTCCAAGGCCAACACATGTACAAAGCTACCACGCCCCACATGTGGCATGACATGTTCTGGCTACCCAGAAATGAGTCGATGCTCATCTTCTCCAGTGGAGTTCAGATAAGGCCTTTCAGCTTGGCTGCCTCTATCTGTTTTCCCATTGAGCCCAGGTCTGGTGGCTTCACAGAGAAATACATGAACCTACCTCAAGATCCTCTTCCCTTGACTTAAGTCAGTTAGATGTCCCAGCCAAGAATGCTTTGGCAGGATGGAGCAGTGCTGAGGAGAGTGTATTCAGGGTGTGGGTTTAAATCCCACATTAACCAGGTCTTAGCTGTGTGGCCTTGAGCAAGCACCTTCACATCATTCTACCTGTTTCCTCTTTTGTGGGATGGAGCTAATTATGCAAAGAGGTGTGAGAATTCAAAAAGATTCCCGACAAATAATAAAGTGGGATGATTCCCTGAAAAGCACTGAGGCCTACTGAGACAGGAAACAGGCTTGGTGTGTACGGAGAGGTAGCCCTTCTTCGCCATTTAGGGGATGAGATTCATAGCACAGTAGGAAGTATGGTGGGTAGCTGAGGCTGGAAAAATAACTCTGTGTGAGTGCAGGACACTGCATATAAAATGCCAGAGCTGACCCAATTTGTTCAGCTTTTCTCCCAAGACTCTGTGGTTCCAGCTATAAATCTGAGCTGGGAGCACTCTTCCTCTTAGCTGCCTGTGACGGGCACTTGGTGTTTGCCAGCCAAGGGTCCCTGAGTTGAGGTGACACAGACCAAGGACAGTGGAGAAGAGCAGGTGCCATCCTGACATGTGCAATGTTTTTGGCCTTGTTCCTATTCTGAAAATGCCTGTCTGAAGGCATCTGGTTCCTGGAATGGGCAGGGGTTGCCTCAGATGCTAGGTCATCTGTTTCACTGGGAGGATGTCCACAGTCAGGGATTATGGAGAATCTTAATGGTGACCACCAGGAGGTGGCAACTACAGGCAAAAAGAATGAGGCTCCTTGGTATACTAAGCAAGGCTTTGAGTTTAATGCCTTAGGGCAATACTCATCTGGACTGAGTTTTTGGATTGAAGAAGCTGTCTTGGGGTCTTGGGGTGCTTACACAGACATATCAGGGGTGCCAAGGCATTTAGTGTGCACGTTTTAAGGATTGTGACTGCATTTTGTATCCCAAGCTCATGAATCGGCTACATTTGAGAAGTGATCAGCAGGCTGCCTGGCACATTTTAACGACTTCACAAATCATGCTCATTATTATTAAGCACGCGTGTCGTGGCAGCCAGAGGACTGAGCAGCAGTCCTTGGCAGCTGCAGCTCCCCAGGGAGCGGGCGGTGCTTTATGAGTTGGGAGAAGACAGTGGAATCATTAAGCAGCTGACACACACCCAGTCACTCCAAGGAATCTCCCATCCCTGTTCAAAAGTCTGACTCAATTTGCTCATGTTTTCTCCTGAAACTCTCTGGTTCCAGCCACAAATCTGAGCTGGGAGCACCCTTCCTCTTAGCTGCCTGTGACTGAAAGGCAGCGGGGTGGCCCAGAACTCACCCTCGTTGGGAGACTTGAGCACTAGCTCCTCTCCTCCAGCATTCCCTGGTGGGGGTGTGTAAGGGAGGAGAGAGGGTGTGGGGCACCCCACGTGGTCAGGGAGGGATCCCCTCCCTTGGAACGTACAGCAGCGAGGTCATGGGCTCACTGGGGTTGTTTATCATTCTTAGTATTGGGGAGAACAGGCTCACAGGACAGCACTTTGCAAATCGAAAAGTTTTTTTCCAAACATACAAAAACCTAGGCCTGGGATTTAGGACTTTTAGAACTTGAGAGCACACGGTCCTGTGTAATTTCTCGCAAAACGGGACACACATCACTTAAGTTGAGGTGGAGCTGTCACTTGAGTCACTGCAGTTTGCAAGGCTTGGGTGCCCGAGTGTTGTCAGGTACCTCCCTGGATCCCTGCAGAAACTGGAAGAATGGAGAGTAACTTGCGATGCGCTGTCCAAGGCACTGAGTCTCACAGAAGCTGCGAGCTGGGAGCATAGAGGGTATAGGAGTGGGAACAGAGGAGGTAGATGGGGGGCAGGCAGATGCGAAATGTCACTCAGGACAGCTCTCAGGCAGAACAGTATCATCTTCCTTTTACAGATATAGCAACTGAAGCACAAAAAGACTCCCTCGCTCCCCAGACCGACCACGACCCGCCGCGTCTTCCTGCTGCTGCACTAGATAGCCTCGTTTTTTCATGAAAGCCACTGAGTTCATGGTGTTCATGTGCATTTAGCAATTGTAGAATGTGGTTTTGCCTGGTGGCTGGGAAAGATGAGGAATATATCAGAAATAAATCCTTTTCAACTTGCACAAGTCCAGAAGGATAAAGAGAGGTACGACCTAACGTAGCAGGAAGAGGTGTTGGATCCGTGGTGGGTCTGGGTGAGGGATTTCTCTAGGGGTCCAGAAAGGTTCCTGGCAAGAATAAGGAAACCAAGCAAGGCTCCCCAGCTGCAGTGGCTAACGTGCCCTCCACCTCAGCCTTATGCACCAACCACTTACACTCACTTTACCTTCTTTTTTTCTGTTTTTTTTTTTTGTTGTTGTTGTTGAGATGGAGTTTTGCTCTTGTTGCCCAGGCTGGAGTACAACGGCGCAATCTTACTCACCGCAACCTCTGCCTCCCAGGTTCAAGCAATTCTCCTGCCTCAGCCTCCCTGAGTAGCTGGGTTTACAGGCACATGCCACCACACCTAGCTAATTTTGTATTTTTAATAGAGACAGCCCATGTTGGTCAGGCTGGTTTTGAACTCCTGACCTCAGGTGATCCTCCCACCTCAGCCTCCCAAAGTGCTGGGATTACAGGCGTGAGCCATCACACCTGGCCTTTTTTTTTTGTTTTATTAAAAAAAAAAAAAAGTCCTACACATGCTCTTTCAGCTTTCCATAATCACTATAACTCCATCTCCTCAGTGTTCAATGTTCATATTGAGGGGACTAGGTAAAGGTGGAAAAAGACAGGCCAGGAGAGAAGTGACTTTCCCTAGGCCACTGAGCAGAAGAGCAGGGACAGGCCCTCTTAACTCATGCATCCTTTCCTTCCACTTTCCGAACCACCACATTGCAGACTCCCACAGGATTTCATTCTTTCCACAAGTGATGGAGACAGACACAGCCCCTGCACTCATGCCTGAATGTGCAATGGGATAGGTGGGCATTGGCCAAGTGACTGTAAATGAGCAATGCAAAAGAGAGTTCAGAGACTTCCTGCATGGTTCCACCACCCCAGTCTCAGGGCTTCTCAGACATATCCTGTGCACTCCTGCTGGATTACTCCTCCTCATGTTCCCAAAGCTACCCACTGTATTCCAAATTACTCTAGACAGGCATTCTGGCCCCTCTGTGACCACACCTCCTAACCTACTTCCTTTACACACGGTGCCTTCCAGCTGGCCTGTGGCCACTGCACTGCCCTTACTTGGGATATCCTCTCTGAAAAAGCCCAGCCTGGCTGTTACATCTCCAAGAAGCTTTCCCCAACACCTCCAATGGCAAGGATCTTTCAGCGCCTCCGTTACATACCCCCATACTAAATTTTAGGACTTCTTTTTGTGGAAAAATACATGTAATGCGATTCAAGAAATGTACAGCTCCCTTAAGGTAATGAAAAGCCCAATAGTAGACAGAATGAAACTGGAAGACCTTGAACTAGCCATCTCTAGCCCATTTTTTTTTTCTTTTGAGACAGTGTCTTCCTCCATCCCCTAGTCTGGAGCACAGTGGTGTGATCATAGTTCCACTGCAGACTCAAACTCCTGGGGTCAAGCGATCCTCCCGCTTCACCCTCCCAAATAACTGGGACTCCAGGCCTGCACCACCACACTCAGCTGTTTTTAGTGTTTTTATGGAGATGGCAGTTTCACTATGTTGCCCAGGCTAGCACCAGGCTCCTGGCTTCCGGTGATCCTCCTGCCTTAGCCTCCCAAAGTGCTGGGATTCCAGGCATGAGCCATTTGTGCCTGGCCACTCTGAGCACAGTTTTCTGAAGCCCACTCTTATGCACAGACCACTCACAATACATCTTTTCTGAGCAACTGTCAAGTTCTGGGTACTGAATAGCAAAATACAACATGCAAAACAGGGTCCTAGCCTCTGTGAACTTACATTTTGAGAAATCCCTGGAAAGGCTACAGTCTGCATCAGCTGAAAAGCATTTGCTAAGCTCCATTTTTTTAGAGTGCTGCCCCCCCTCCTAGGAGCTCAACCAGTGATGTATATGATTGTGTGTGATGTATCTCAGAAATAGATCTCACGGCACCACCTGAGACATCCTTATCTTCCCCACTCTGCATGTTTACTCTGGTTCTTCTCTGCCAGAAATGCCTTCTTCATACCCACTTTTCAGCACACTACTCTGGTTTCCTTCTTTGCAGTGCAAACTTAGGATCTCTGAGTCCTTTGATATTCTTTCCAGAACCATACAATTTAGCTCTTCCTCCTACATGATTCAGAAGCAGTGAGGTTTGGTGGCTTTGGAGTCTGTGGCAGAGAAAGCGAGGATATTTGCTATCCTTCCGTTGCATGAGGCTGTTTCTGGGAAATAACTATCCAGCCACTTCATTTCTCAGCCCCTCTGTATCATATTGGGGCCATGTAACTACTTATGGACTATGAAATGAAAGTGATTTATCTTACTTTGGGGTGAGAGTTGTTGCAGTATCTAAGGTACCATCATCATTCAGTCTTCCTCTGCTTTAATGACTTGAATGCCACCTGTTGGAAATGGCAGCGCTTCAAGATGAAAAGGACTAGATTCCCAAGTCACCACTTGGAGAATCACCTCCCGAAAGAGCCCAGCCAACCAGGAACACCTGCAGAGGACTTTAGGCAGCAAATATGCTTTTATCAGGTCAAGCCACGGAGGTTTTCTTGGCCAAAAGGAAGTTAGATAAATTTAGGATTGAGTCCCATCTCTGCCACTTGACAGCCCTGGCATGTTGGGAGGTTACTCATCCTTCCCGGGCCTCATCTTCTTTATCAATAAGTGCTCAGCGATGATACCCAACCTTGCAGGACGGTTGTAAGGAGTAAATAAGATATTTCTGAAGAAACCACATAATTTGTATGTCTCTGTGCGTGTGTGAGGGCATGTGTGCTTCCACATGGTGAGAGGCTTCATATGTGTTAATCTTGCCACTAAATTGTAAATAAGTGGATCAATGTTATAAACCTGTATTCTCCCTAAAGCCTGGCACAGTGCAAAGTAAATAGAAGATCCCAATTAATATTTACTAAGAAGCAAAAGAACACATTGGCTTAAAATATAAGGAGAGCTAACTTACTGTGCTACCTCTTCATAACATCCCCCTGTGCAATGGGAGCTGACAACCCTCTCCCACTGGGCCAGTGCCTCCCTTGGCTTCCTACTGGCCCGCTCTTTTAAAGTGTATTTTTGTGTATTCTTGCTGATCAGTATGTGAGTAAATGGGTGTATCTATTTGAATAAAAGTGCTTTTGTGGTTTGTGACAAATGGAGCAGAGGCCAGACAGGGAAGGGAGGGGCAGATTATTGAGTTCTTTGGAAATAGATGGTGAGGAAACCATGCTAGAAGGGACCCTGTTTTATATTTTTGTAAGTGAGCTGTAGACACGAGGTGTGTGATGAAATCTTTGAGTTGAAAGATGTCGTAAGCATTCCTGCCCAGTATAAAATGTCAAGTTGATGAGGATCAAACATCTCATCAGATTGGTATGTTGAGATTTTGGTAATCATGTCAATGTGTTTTTAAAAAGAGGACACATATTTAAAGAATAAGAGCAATGAAGGAATAATGGATTATCTGAGGTAATCTTAAGCCAGCACAGTTTAGTTTATCTTTTAAAAACAAATCAGGGCTGGGAATCGTGGCTCACGCCTGTAATCCCAGCACTTTGGGAGGCCAAGGCAGGCAGATCACAAGGTCAAGAGATCAAGACCATCCTGGCCAACATGGTGAAACCTCATCTCTACTAAAAATACAAAAACTGCTGGGCGTAGTGGCGTGTGCCTGTAGTCCCAGCTCCTTGGGAGGCTGAAGCAGGATTATAGCTTGAACCTGGGAGCTGGATGTTGCAGTGAGTCAAGATTGCAGCCACTGCACTCCAGTCTGGTGAAGAAAAAAACCAAAACCAACCAAACAAAAACAAATCAGACGTGTTCTCCACTACTGAAGAAACAGTTGAAGCTCCTTTTAAACCTGTTCATTTTGACATGCTCTTTGCATGTTCATCACCTGACAAAAGCTCTCTAAAAAAAGCAGAGTAACACCAATAAGTATTCTGATTATACTAGATAGAAAATAAGTGCCCAAACAGCAGAAAGCAAAATGTTTTTTGCTTGAAGGACCATTCACAATTTTTTTTTAATGTAAGGATTTCATTTTAAAGGAGAATAGGCTGGGCATGGTGGCTCACACTTGAGGCCAATGTGGGAGGATCACTTGAGGCCAGCCTGGACAACACAGTGAGACCCCACCTCTACAAAACAGAAGGAAAAAAAATTAGCTGGGAGTAATGGTGCATACCTGTAGTCATAGCTACCCAGGAGACTGAGGCAGGAGGATTGATTGAGACCAAAAGTTCGAGGCCATAGTGAGCTATGATCACATTACTGTACTCCAGCATGGGTGACACAGTGAGACCTCATCTCAAAAATAAAAACAGAGGTACAGCATACATGTATACATGCATGCACACATACACCAGCAGGAAATGCAGCATCCACAATTGTAGTAAAGCATTCTAAATATTATTTCTCTTTCATAGAAAGAGTTTCATTTAGGAGGAGCTGAAATTTCAGAAACAACATATGTACAGTTAGCACATATTCCAGTATCTTCTTGAAATTTGAGGCTTTTGAACACATTTTATGCATAATGAGAATGAGTGGTATGGAGAGGAGGCAGGCTGGGAGGATTGAAATTGGATTGAATTGAAAGAGAAGTGCAAATCAGTCACAGACCAGGGGCAACAGCCAAGAGCCATTCCACTAGGATCTCACTCCTGGAAGGGCGGTCCACAGGCCACACCCAGGACCCGAGCTAAGGTAAGGTAAACGGGGCGCTCTTCCAGAACAGCTTCAGCACCTATAATAAATAATACTTTATGCAATGTTTTAAAAATCCAAACTGAAAACTGTAACTGTGGTCTGGTGGCCTATTTTTATAAACATAATTCTACTGGAGCAGTATGAGCAGCCCATGGGCATTTATGAGAAATGCAGAATCATGGGTCCTATACCAGCCCTTCAGACTCAATATTTGCATTTTAACAACACTTGTAACTGGTGTGCATGCACATTCAAGTCTGGAAAACACTGCTCCAGGAGACTTTAAGGCAGGCTAGAGTGACGTGTGGCTGCTCTAGGCAGGCCAATAATTTGTTGCCCTTCAAGGTTAATACTCTTTAAATTATTTAGCGTTTATTTACTAAAAAGGACAGGAAGAAATTAAGATAGATCTCTTTCTTCACATTTAACAGAGAATTTATTGCATGCATTGAATGAAACATAACATGTAAACTTACTTGGAATGACTCTTTTATTTCACATCTTTCTACTGTGTATAATTGCACAGCCTTAGTCCCTCACAATGAAGTATACAAGAATATAATTGAACTTTCTTATTCAAAATAGATTTTAAAGTTTCTTTTTCTGACTCTTAATATTGGCAACAACATCCCACTTTTCTGTAGCTGATTTGTCTTCAATTTTTCTTTTGTGGTTTGCTGAATCAGAAAACTTCCAGGGAGGCATATGAGATAACAGAATGCATCGCCCGTGTCATGCTTTAACTTTAGGATTTCAAGATGGGTTCACTTGAGCCTGGATGTTGGTCAGCATGCTGGTTGGTAGCCCAGCCTGTATCCCATCATTGCACACTGTCAGCAGAAACTGATGGCTTTTTGAAAAGAAAAAGTCTCTATGTTCGCTCCAGAGAACTACTTGTTTCAAAAGAGTTAATTTCTATTTTCCAGTTTTGTAAAGAGTGGTATGAGGCAGCTTGAGTTAACTTTGCCCTGTTTATGATTTTATACTGTAGGGAGTTTCTCCAGTATTTTGCTGTGGACACACTTCACTTTGAACATGTTGACTCCCTGGGAACTACCCAGTGGAGGCAAGAATTGCAGTCTTGCCCCAAGGCTAGCGTGAGAGGAGTCAGGTAGCCGGTTAATGTAGGAAACCACCGGGCACCATCCATGCCTCACTGCTGCTTGATTCTTGCCTACTGATGACACACCACAAACTCCAGTAAAAAATCAGCTCACAGAGTCAGGAACCGACACAGTTTCTCTTGCTAGGTGATAGCACGGTGTCCTGCAGACCAGCAGTAGCAATAGTGGAAGGGGGGCATATCAGAATTATCTGGTAGATTTCCCCAAGAAAACACCCTCATCTGATCTAAAGATTTACAGCAGTGGTTCTCAACCATGGCTGCAAATTGCAGTCAGTGGGAGGGCTTTTAAAACTGATAATGGCTGAACCTCAAATCCAGATTCTGAATTAATTGGTCTGGGATACAGTCAGGACACTAGGATTTTTTTTTTTTTTTTGTAAAGCATCCTAAGTTGTTCTAACGTGCAACCAAGCTTGAGAACCATTGCTGTGGATTCTTTGTAGTGAAAAAGTGGATAGTATTTATTTATTTATTTGTATGGTGATAATTAATGGTAGCTGCTACAACAGAAAGTCCCCGTGTATCAGTGGTTTACTACAAGAAAGTTTATTTTTTGTGAGTGTGGATGATTGCACAAGTGTTTCCTCAGCTAGACCTGAAAATCATATATATATATCGTATATATATCGCTTCTCCTGACATTCCTACCTGCAGAAGAAAGTAGGATATACTGTCTTTCTGTGGGCTTAGGAGAAGAAAAACAGGGTTGGTGAGATTGTAGTCCACTCCTGCCACATATAAATGTTATAAAAATGTTTATACCTTCCTAATTTAAGAGCCAAAGTCTTAGAGTTTAAGTATCAATCTTTAAAATTATCTCTCTATATTATTTTTCTCTACTTGTGGAATCAATCATACATATACATTTTATATGTGTGTGTATATATATATATTTACATTTACATATATATGAAATGAAAGGGTGCTTTACAGTATGAAATATATCTGCCCAGGCTGGAGTGCAGTGGTGTGATCATGGCTCACTGCAGGCTTGACCTCCCAGGCTCAAATAATCCTCCTGCCTTGGTCTTCCCAGTAGCTGGGACTACAGGCATGTGCCACCATACCTGGCTAATTTTTTTTATTTTTTGTAGAGATGGGGGTCTCCCTATGTTGTCCAGGCTGATCTTGAACTCCTGAGCTCGAGCAATCCACCTACTTTAGCCTCCTAAAGTGCTGAAATTACAGGCATGAGCCACCACACCCAGTCTTTGCTATAATAAGAATTGTCTTGGAGACAGTGCGTATGGCCCACTCTTTTCTCGGCTTTCTCTTGGTTTCTAGAAGCGCAGAGAGAAGCCTAGATGTTGAATCACAAGTGTAATCTGTAGCTTACAGATTCCTATTTTGCTTTCTTATGTTACATTTTATTAATTCTTCTGGTATGCACATTGAATTGGGTATATACTGTGTTGCCAGAAGATCTGGAGTTTTAGTCTCAGTTCCAGCTCTTTAGGGTGAGAGACCTTTGGCAAGAGACCCTAATGTGTGCATGATGAGAATGATAAAAATCTAGGATTGAGTTGAGGATTGAGGATCAGAGTGGGCACAGTTCACAGGTGCTTGTTGAAATTGTGAAGTTCTACATTAGTGTTAGACATATATAGTGTGTTATAATGGTCCTGCAAGGATATGGGGAAGGTGTTACTATTATCCACAATAACAAAGCTCAGAGACATCAAGGAGTTTCCCTGGGTTGAATAACTGGAGAGGGATGGAACTAAGAACTTGAATGCAGCTTTCTGACCCCAGATGTCCTGTAGTATGAGGACTCTCAGGCAGGTGCTCTTCAGGAGCAAAATGAGCTCTCAGTGAACTTTCTTTGCAGCCCACGGAAAGGTCAAAGCTCTGTAAACCAAGATTCACTGATGCTAGGAAAAAAAAAAATCGAGGCTGAAAGCATCAGCCTTTTAGGATGGTGCACCTGGCTTCCATGTCCTCTCCCAGCAGGGGTGAGGCCTGTAGGGGTGAATGTGTGGGCATGAGATCAGGAGCCATTTTCTCCTGGGGAGCTGGTTCCACAGCACATTGAATCCCCAGCTGGAGGGACCACACCTCCTGTGAATGACCCACAGGAGAGCCCACGGAAGCCAAGCCACAAACGTACAGGAAGCAGCAGGCCTCAGGGAGGAGCTTGCCACTGGGTCTGATCACGGGACTGCCCAAAGAGGGATAATCTCCATACAACTGAAGACAGAAAGGCTGAACAGCACATCATGCTGATTTCATGTAGTTACAAAAATACACAGACACAAACCCAATCTAGTCTGTTGTGCCTTGAAAATTCTGATTTATTCAGGTCTCATTAATCTTTTCTGACAGGTCTGGCCTTCTCCGTAGCAGAACTGGTGGGGCCAAGCAGAGTAGAGTTCACCATGTAGACACAACTACAAAGGCCTGTGACCTCTTTCTGTCACTGTCTAGTGGGACTGATGGGATAAGTGATTATTATCAGGATGCTTTCAGATGTCTCCATTTCCAGGAGAAGAAAAAGTCTGATCATTTAGGTTTGATTTAATTCTCCCTAAGAGAGTACTTCAGGGTAAAAAGGAAACAGATCTATTCTGATTTCTGTAACTCTCAGCACAGCTGCAAAGAACACATCAGGGATATGGAAGTTAGGAAACACTGAATGGAGCAGCTGCTTTTTGCTTAAAATCTCCACCTCTGTGTTACTTAGATTTGAACCCAAGCTATGGATTCCAGAAGTACTTGGAAGGCTTGGAGCCTTCTAGCTGACACCATAACCAACCAACAGGGGGCACAGGGGAGCATAGAGAGGATAATGTTGCCTTCATTTATGAAATGGGAATGGCCCCAGAGATAAAAAATCACAATGAATCAAGAGCAGAGGGTTGAGCTAGTCAGAAATTGCATCCACTTACCTGCTATAACTTGGTTCAATTAAAAAGGATGCACCTTCTACCATCCAACAGTAAAAACAACTGAAATCAGTTTGTAAAGGTCATAATTCATTTTTTTTTTTTTTTT
>CAUYQU010019544.1:0-23054 GCA_963574635.1 Cheracebus regulus
TATGGACAAGAAAATAGTTAACACGTAATGCACCTGCCATTTATCCAGTCCCTATGCATTAGGAACTTTATAGAAATTAACCCTAAATTCTCTTGGTAACCGCAATGGAGACATTATGCTGCCTGTTTTACAAATGAGGAACATTGCTTGCTCTGTATGTTTTCTTCTAGGAGTTTTGTGATTTCAGGTCTCATGACTTTTGAAGCCTCAGAATCACCATGTTTTCTGGTGCCAAAAGCAGGCACTGCCTCAGGATAGTGGCCTCATTTGTGATATGCGTTCTGCAGCAAATATCAGAAATCCAGATTACATACATGGGGATTTCTTTATGTCACACAGAAGAAGATGAAGGGAAGACAATCTGAAGCAGGTTCAGCGGCTCAGCAGCGCCACCACAGGCATGGGCTTTCATGTACCTTCCATCTACCTGCTGTTGCTGTCTCAGTCAGTAGCTTTTGCCTCCATGGCTGCTGTGCAAACACATTCCATATCTCATAGGCCAGATCTAGGTCATGTAGGCACCTCTAGCAGCAAAGGAGTCTGAAAAAAATATCTAATTGGATATATTGTTGCCCCAAATAAAATTGGGATTCTAGGAGCATGACAGAAGGGGAGAATAGATATTTTTTGGCAGCTAGCAATGTCTTCAGTAGCCTGAACTGCTGAAGAATGGGTTGGTGACGATGAGCTGGTGACACCTTCAACAGAGCAGAGGTTTGCTCAGGTTGCTTCAGGAGAATTTAGGCTTTGCACTAAGAATTCTAGCACAGTGTGATATAGACAAGAAAACAGTTCACAAACAATTCTAGCAATTCTAAGATTCAGGCTGTCTTATATGAAGCAATGTTGCTTTTCCTACTTTCAGGACATGTGGGTGTGCAATTGAGATAAGCAGTTTATATCTATTGTGGTGGTTTGGTTGTGATTTGATAGATTTTGGGTTTCATTGGTTTCAGTTTCATTGTTTTCATTTTTCTGTGGTTTGCAACTGCCTCAGATGTCCAGGCAGACACACTCCTGTCTCCCATGGTTTATGGCTGGAGGTCCATCTCCCTCAGGTACTTTTTGGATGTTCCCCACACCAGTCTGGACCCCCTTTTTTAGTTGGTAGACATCCTGCCAGGCACAGCATAGCAGTACAGGAGCAGCCACCCACATTTCACAGTTGGAACTGCTTTTTTCCATGTGAAGAGGGGAGCACTCGACTGAAATACAAATTCTATCCAAATAAGCTTGGCCCAACTTCACACAGGCCTGAGGTATTACTATGAATGCTCTATCTGAGAAGGAAAGATAAATCAAATACGTAAGACTGAGATTGGAGCCATTAATACAAAAAATAAATGTTAATGTCCATAGCAGGCTTGCGTGATATAAGCCCACCTATGTCTTCCTGTTTGCTACAGGGGATCTTAAAGGGAGGCAGAATCACCTTTTTGGTATGAAAGTTCCCCTTACCACAGGGAAAAATAAAAATTCTTCTGCACTCCCTTCAACCCAGTAGCTGAAGGTTTTATGTTACTTATTCTTTTAAAGTCTCTGTTAAATTACAGATGCTATTTATCATAAGTGACATGATAACTAGACTTAATCTTCCATAAGACATGATCTTAAATATATTTTTAAAAATTAACTCTAGAAAATTCCACTGAGTCACAATTTTCCTGGGAGCAGGATTATGCTCTCTCACAGCATCCAAGGACCCGGCATGCTGCTGGGCACAGATCAGGCATCAAGGAATGCTGGCTGACCAGGCACAGAAAGGCTAACTTCACGTGTTCTCACTCATATGTGGGAGCAAAATATCAAAACAAATGAACTCAGAGACAGAGAGTAGACTGATGGTAATCAGAGGCTGGAAAGGGTTGTAGTGGGGGCATTCAAAATTTGCTCTCCTATTTGAAAATATTCATCAAATTATTGCTAATTATAGTCACCCTATAGTGATATAGAAAACTAAAACTTATTTCACCTGTCTAGCTATACTTTTATATCTGTTCACCAACTTTTGGCTATCCCCCATCCTCCTAACCTTCCTTGGCACTAGTAACCACTACTCCACTCTTCACTTCTATGAGAGCAAATTTTTCTAGCTTCCACATATGAGTGAGAACATGTAATATTTATCTTTCTGTGCCTGACTTATTTACCATAACATAATGACCTCCAAGCTCACCATGTTGCCATAAATAGCAGAATTTCATTCTTTTTATGGCTAAATAGTATTCCATTGTGTATAAATAAAATACTTTTAAAATCTGCTCATGTGTGGATGAACACTTAAGTTGATTCCATATTTTGGCTATAGCTTGAATAGTATGGCAATAAACATGACAGCACAGAAATCTCTTTGACATATTGATTTCCTTCTGTTTGGATATATACCCAGTAGTGGAATTGCTAGATCATACAGTAGTTCTATTTTTAGTTTTCTGAGGAGGCTTCCTCTGCATCCTTGTGAGCGTTTAGTATTTTTTTTGTGTGTTTCTGATAACAGCCATTCTGACAGGGGTGAGATGATATCTCACTGTGGATTTGATTTGCATTTTCCTGATGGTTAGAGATGTTGAGCACTTTGTCATATACTGGCTGACCATTTGTATGTCTTCTTTTGAGAGATGTCTATTCCGCTCATTTGCCCATTTATTTATCTGATTTTTTTTTCTGATGAGTTCCTTGTATATTCTGGCTATTATGTTGTCAGATAGTTTGCAAGTATTTTCTCTGATTCTGCAAGTTTTCTTGTCACTCTGCTGATTATGTCATCAGCTGTGCTAAAGCTTTTTACTGAAATGCAATCCCATTTATTTGTGCTTTTCTTGCCTGTGCTCTTGAGGTCTTCTCTACACAACTTTTGCCCAGACTAATGTCCTGAAGTGTTTTCCCTGTATTTTCGTCCAGTAGCTTCATGGTTTTGAGTCTTACATTTAAGTCTTTGATCCATTTTGAGTTGGCTTGTGTATATGGTGAGAGATAGGGATTGAGTTGCAATAGGGGTTGAGCTGCATTTTTCTGCATATGGATAACCGGTTTCCCCACCATCATTTATTGAAGAGACTGTCCTGCTCCAGTGAATGTTCTTACTGCTTTTGTTGAAAATCAGTTGGCTGTAAATACAAAGACTTATTTCTGAGTTCTTTATTCTGTTCCATTGTTCTGTTTTTGTTTTTATGCCAGTACCATGCTGTTTTGAAGTTTGGTAGTGTGATGCCTCCAGCTTTGTTCTTGTTGCTCAAGATTATTTAAGCTATCCAGGGACTTTTGTGGTTCTGTATTAATTTTAGCATTGTTTTTTATATTTCTGTGAAGAATGTCATTGTATTTTGATAGGGATTGAATTAAATCTGTATGGTCTGTTTACAATATTAATTCTTCCAATCCATGAGCATCAGATGTCTTTCTATTTTTTGTGTCATCTTCAGTATCTTTCATTAGTGTTTTATAGTTTTCCTTGAAGAGATCTTTGACTTCCTATTTCTTTTGCAGCTATTGTAAATGAGACTGATTTCTTTTTCTGCTAGTTTGTTGCTAGTATACAGACACACCACTGATTTTTGTATATTGATTTTACTAAATTACTTTATGAGTTCTAAGAGTTTTTTTGGTGGAGCTTTTAGGGTTTTCTATATAAGATCATATTGTCTGCAAACAGGAACAACTTGGTTTCTTTCTTTCCAATTTGGATGCCCTTTATTTTTTTTTCTCTTACATAACTGCTCTGGCTAGAACTTCCAGTACTGTGTTGAATAAAAGTGGTGTAAGTGGGTATCCTTTCTTGTTCTAGATCTTTTCCCCATTCAGTATCATGTTGGCTGTAGGTTTGTGATATACAGCATTTATTGTGTTAAGGTATCTTCCAACCTACCTTGTTGAGTTTTCATTATAAAGAGATGCTGAATTTTATTAAATGTTTTTTCTGTGTCTATTGAGATGATGATACTCTTTTTGTACTTCATTCTGCAGATGTGATGTATTATGTTGACTACTCATTTACTTATGTTGAAACATCGTTACATCCCAGGAATAAATCCCGTTTTATCACAGTAAATTAAAATGTGCTGCTGCATTCAGTTACTACTAATTACTACAAAATACTAATTTTTTTGAGAATTTTTACATCTATGATCATCAGGAATAAATTGGCCTATAGTTTTTTCTTTCTGGTGTTTTGTTTTGTTCATTTTTGTTTGTTTCTGCTGTGTCTTTGTCTGGTTTTTATACTAGGGTAACGCTAGTCTTGTAGAATGAGTTTAGAATAATTCCCCCTCTTCAATTTTCTGGAAGAGGTTTAGAAAACTGGTATTAGTTCTTCTTTAAATGTTTGGCAGAATTCTCTGTTGAAACATCCTGGGCTTTTCTTTGATGGGAGATTTTTAAATTACAGATTCAATCTCATTACAGTAATTGGTCTGTTCAGGTTTTCTTTTCTTCTTGGTTCAATCTTGGTAGGTTCCATATGTCCAGGAATTTATCCATTTCCATTAGGTTTCCTAATGAGTTGGTGTATAGTTGTTCATAAGTCACTAATGATCCTCTGCATTTCTATGGTATTAATTGTAATGTCTCCTTTTTTATTTCTGAATTATCTGTCTTTTCTTGCTTAGTCTAGCTAATGGTTTGTCAATTTCATTTACTTTTTCAAATCCTCCCACTCATTTTTTTTTTTTTTGAGACAGAGTCTGCCTCTGTTGTCCAGGCTGGAGTGCAGTGGCATAATCTTGACTCACTGCAACCTCCGCCTCCCAAGTTCAAGCAATTCTCCTGCCTCAGCCTCCTAAGTAGGTGGGATTACAGGTGCCTACCACTATGCCTGGCTAATTTTTGTATTTTTAGTAAAGACAAGGTTTCACCATGTTGGCCAGGCTGGTCTTGAACTCCTGACCTCAAGTGATTCACCTCGGCCTCCCAAAGTGCTAGGATTACAGGTGTGAGCCACTGTGCCTGGCTGCATTTTTATTTTACTGATGTTTTGTAATGTTTTCATCTCAATTTTGTTTCTTTCTGCTCTGATCTTTATTATTTCTGTTCTTCTACTAATTTTTGGCCTGGCTTGGGTTTTATTCCTAGTTCCTTGAGATGTGGCATTAAGTCATTTGAAATCTTTGTTTTTTTGAGACAGAGTCTTACTCTATGGGGCCCAGGCTGGAGGAGCACAGTGGCGTGATCTTGGCTCACTGCAACCTCCACCTCTTGGGTTCCAGATTCTCCTGCCTCAGCCTCCAAAGTAGCTGGGACTACAGGCACACACCACCACACCTGCCTAATTTTTGCATTTTTTAGTAGAGATGGGTTTCACCATATTGGCCAGGCTGGTCTCGAACTCCTGACCTCATGATTCCCCTGCCTTGGCCTCCCAAAGTGCTGGAATTACAGGTGTAAGCCACCACACCCAGCCTCTTTCTGTGTTTTTGATGTAGGCTTTCATTGCTATAAATTTCCCGTTTCATACTGCTTTTGCTGTAACCCCTAAGTTTTCACATGCTGTATTTCTTCCTCACCTACCCTGCTCCCCTGGATGGAGTTAGCATGACATCTGCTTCTATTTTTATTCTTTCTTTTTTTTTTTTTTGGAGACAGAGTCTCGCTCTGTTGCCCAGAATGAAGTGCAGTGGTGCAATCTCAGCTCACTGCAACCTCTCCCTCCCAGGTTCAAGTGATTCTCCTGCCTCAGCCACCCGAGTAGATGGGATCACAGCACCCGCCACCACGCCTGGCTAATTTTTATGTTTTAAGTAGAGATAGGTTTTCACCATGTTAGCCAGGCTGGTCTCAAATTCCTGACCTCACAAATGATGCACTTACCTCAGCCTCTCAAAGTGCTGGGATTACAGGCATGAGCTACTGCGCAAGGCCAAACTGTAAAATTTCCTTCTTAATTTCTTCATTGGCCCATTTGCCATTTAGGAGAATGTTCATTTTCATGAATTTGTACAATTTCAAAAGTTTCTCATTATCAATTTCTAGTTTTATTCCATTTTTGCTAGAAAAAAAAATACTTGATACAATTTAAATTCTTTTACATTTGTAGAGAATTGTTTTGTGGCCTAACATGTGATCTATCCTGGATCATTTTCCCTGTGATGATGAAGATAATGTGTACCATGCAATGGCTGGATGAAAACTTCTGGAAATGTCTGTTTGGAAAGGTCAGTTTGGAATAAAAGGCAGTTTAAATCCCATGTGGGTTTTTTGTTGTTGATTTTCTGTCTAGATGATCTGTTCAATGCTGAGCATGGGGTACTGAAATCCCCAAATGACACTGAACTGGAATCTCTCTCTCTTTTTAGATCGAATAATATTTGTTTTGTATATCTGGGGGCTCTACTGTTGGGTGCATATATATTGACAACTGTTGTATTTTCTTAATCAATTGATTCCTTTATCATTATATAATGACATTCCTTGCCTTAAAAATTTTTTTCTTAAAGAGATGGGGTTTTTGTATGCTGCCCAGGCTGGAGTGTCAAGTGGCTAGTCACAGGTATAATCACAGCACACTACAGTCTTGAACTCCTGGAAGCAATCTTTCCACCTCAGCCTCCCAAGTAGCTGGGATTACAAGTATGCACCACCACACTTGGCTTCTTTTCAGAGTTTTTGACTTAAAGTTTGCAAGTATGTATACTAAATGTAAGTATAGCACTCCTGCTCACTTTGGTTTCTGTTAATGTAGAATATGTTTTTCATCCCTTTACTTTCACTCTGTATGTGTCTTTATAGGTGATGTGAACTTCTTGTAGGCAGCATATAGTTGGGTCATTTAAACAAATCTATTCAGCCAGTTTATATCTTTTAAGTGGGATAATTTAATCCATTTACATGTAAGGTTATCATTTATAGGTAGGACTTACTCCTGTCATTTTGTTGTTTTCTGTTTTGTATATCCTTTGTTCCTTTCTTCCTCTGATTATTTGTCATAGTTTAGTGGCTTTCTGTAATAATGAGGTTTATTTTCGTTTTCACTTTTGTGAAAGTCACTCTACCAGCGAGTTTTTTATTTTTATGTGTTTTCACGATAGTAATTATCACGTTTTTGCTTCAGGATGTAGGACTCCCTTCTGTATTTCTTATAAGACTGGCCTAGCGGTGATGAATTCCCTCGCTTCTTGGTTGTCTGGGAAAGACTTTATTTCTCCCTCATTTCTGAAAGAATGCTTTGCTGGGTATAGTATTCTTATTTCACATATCTCCCCACCCAACCCTTTTACCACTTTGAATATATCATCCCATTCTCTCCTGGTCTCTAAAGTTTCTGCAGACAAATCTGCTGTCAGTCTAATGGGAGATTCTGTTATATGTGACTTAATTCTTTTTCATGCTGTTTTTAGAATTTTCTATTCTCTTTGAATTTTGAGAATTTGACCATAACACATCTTGGGGAAAATCCTTTTGGTTGAATCTATTTGAAGACCTTTGAGCTTCTTGGATTTGAATGTTCAGACTCTTCCTCTCCCAGACTGGAATTTTTCTCTCCCTAGACTGGAATTTTTCAGCTATTATTTAACTGAAAGGTTTTCTTTATTTCTTTTAAGATAAGAGTCTCACACTGTTGCCCAGGCTGTAGTGCAGTGGTGCGATCTCAGCTCACTGCAATCTCTGCCTTCTGGATTCAAGCAATTCTCCTGCTTCAGTCTTCTGAGTAGCTGGGACTACAGGTGCATGCCACCACGCCCAGCTAATTTTTTTGTATTTTTAGTAGAGAAGGGGTTTCACCATGTTATCCAGGATGGTCTCAACCTCCTAACCTCATAATCCGCCTGCCTCAGCCTCCCAAAGTGCTGGTATTACAGATGTGAGCCACCACGCCCAGCCTCACTAAAAAATTTTCTATACCTTTTTGCTATTCCTTGTAAACACCCATAAAATAAATATTTTTTTGCTTAATGGTGCTCTATAATTCTTGAAGGCTTTTCTTCACTCTTTTTCATTATTTTTTTTTCCCCTCTGACTAGTTTCAAATGACCTGTCTTCAAGTTCAGAGAATTTATTTTTTATTCTGCTTGATCAGATTTACTGCTGAAGTTCTCTGTTGCTCCTTTTAAAATTTCATTCATTGAATTTGTCAGCTGCAGGATTTCTGCCTGGTTCTTTTTTATGATTCCTATCTCTTTGTTGAATTTTTCATTCATATTGTGAACTGTGGTCCTGATTTCATTACATTACATTGTGTATCTGTATTTTCTTTATCTTGTACTTTTTTAAGAACATTATTTTGAATCCCTTTTCTAGCATTTTAAAAATTTTTCAATGGGGTTGACTACCAAAGAGTTATGTTCCTTGGGTGATGTCATGTGTCTTGTATCCCCTGATGTCTGTATATCTGGTAGAACAAACCACCTATTCCAAACTTTTTACAGTATGCTTGGGTTTTAGTGTACCAGCTGGAAAGGGTGTAGTTACTGTTTCCAAGTGCAGTCATATAAGTCTCTCTGCAACTTCTTTAGCTGCATTTAAAATCAGAAGTTAACAGTGGGCACTTCAATTGCCTAGGGTATAGAGTTTTGCAGCAGCAGCAAGAGCAGTGGCAGTGTAGGCTGTAAATATCCTCAGTGTCAAGGGCTTTTGGGGTCCTGTTACCTTTGTTTTCCCCACAATGGGAAGACTTAGCTAAGGGGACACCTCTTGGTATCAGGCCTAATGGCCTGCAATCAGCTGTAGCAACACTGGGTTCCAGGTCAAGGTGCTCAAGGTGGCTGTAGAGCTGGGGTCCTATACTTAGAATCTCATGACCTTATTGTGGCACCTGAGTCTTGGGGTATAGGTTTGCTCTCTGTGGCAGGGTTAGGTGTAGGTTGCCCACAGTGCCAGGATCTGACTCTCAGCCATCCCCTAGCAGCTCAGTCCCAAGGGGTGGGATTATAGCTGTGATGTGACTCCTGGGTGAGCTGGGGACAGGGCATAGCACTGGTCCAATTCAGGAAGTAGGGGTGCTCTGGAGTTTTGGGCCTGAGAAGTTGGGTACAGTTGCAATTCAGGAACCTGAACCAATAGGGCTTAGTGGCATCTTGGGTCACAGGGGAAATGGCACCATGTACTAGTTATTCTAGACCCTGGGATGGGGGGGCTTGGCAGTATCCCAGGTTCTGTGAGACCAGGTGTAGCAGCAGCAAGTATCCCAGAATATCAGAGCATAGCTGTCATTTGAGCCCTGGGGAGGCTGGGAACTCCACTCCTCAGGGCTGTCTCAGCAGCTCAGACCCTAGGGGGCAAGTCTAGCTCCAGGGAAGCAGGGCACTAAAGCTGTTTGGCATACGGAACTGGGTGTCTCAGCTGAGCCAATGCTCTATTTATCTGGGATGCACAGCCCTCCGTTGAGCCAGGGCACTGATTCCTGGGGGTGGGGGGTGGGCAGGGGCAATGTGCCACTTCATCTCAGGCTTGGGGGATGTGACTGCTCTGGGTGGCCAATGCACTATTTTCTGGTATGCAGGGAACTGCTTCAACTTAGGCACTGGAGTGGCCAAGATACTGTTTTCCCAGGAGGCAGGGTACCACTTCAGCTCTGGCTTGACAGCATGGAAGGGAAATGTAGGTGAAGCAGCTCCACCTCCACCTGGCCCCTCAGGGAATGGTATAACAGCTGTTTGCAGCTCAGCTTGGGGATGTCGGCCACCAGTCTCGATTACTTTGATGGCAGTTTGCCTCAGGCATAAAGGAAAGCTGCGGCCACTTCAGGAGCAAGACACACTCCTACTGTTTTCCCAGTTCCTAGGTAGTAGACTGCAGCAACCACAGGGGCCACAGGGGCTGGGTAGTGTTGGCTTTGTCTCTGTGGGGAGCATGGCTGTGTGGACTCTAGGCAGCTGCCTCAGCTGGGCTTAGTGCCTTGATGCCTGCAGGTGAACTGATTGGTGGGACCTGTAGGTGTCTGAGGTGACGATGGGGGCTGCTAGGATCCTCTCGCTTACCTCTTTACCAAAAGGAAAAGTTTCCCTTGGGTCCCAGTTGACTCCAGTTGTGGGATGGGGTGGTGGCATTTGCTCGGTGTTTCCTTCCATTCTTGGTAGCCATCCCAAGATTCTGTGCTCACCAATGTCTCTGTTACTCCTCTGATGTACTCCAGCACTCTCCCTCAGTTATTTTCATTAAAATGTAGTTTTCTGTTTATTGTTCTGTCTTTTTAAGAAGCACTAGGGGCTTCTAGTCCACCACCCTGCTGTTGTCACTTCTTGGTTCTTAATTGGGCTGTTTTGTTGTTGTTGTTGTTGTTGTTTTTGTTCAGTTGTAGAAGTTCTTTATATATTTTGTTAAATCAAGTTTAGCCCAAAGCTGTCTCCTTATATATTTTAAGTTCAGCCTAAAGGTTTCTCTGTACCTAGTGAACTATAACCTAAACGGAAGTGTAAATAGACTTTGTAACCTGTTATTTTCCCAATCATCAAGTTTTGGTCAACTGTCCAAACTGTGTTCAAATAAGGCAAACACTAAGCTGTAACTAATCTGGCTGTTTCTGTACCTGACTTCCATTTTCTGTACACATATTCCTCTTTCCGTCCATAAATCTTTTTCTGCCACATGGCTGTGTTGCAGTTTCTGAGCCTACTCCAACTCAGGAGGCTGCACAATTTGTGAATCTTCCTTTGCTCAGTTAAACTCTGTTAAATTTAATTTGGCTCAAGATTTTCTATTAAAATTCTAATATTAACCCTTTTATCAGAAAGATAATTTGCAAAATTTTCTTCAATTCCTTGGGTTGCCTTTTCATTCTGTTGATAGTGTTCTTTGATGCATGACAGTGTTTAATTTTCAGTAGACCAATTTGTTTTTTCTTTTATTGTGATTCCGGTGTCAAATCTAAGACTCTGTTACTAAGTAAAACGTAATAAAGATTTATCCACTGTGTTTTCTTCTAAGAGCTTTATAGTTATAGCTCTTACATCTAGTTCTTTAATTTTATGTTAATTTTTGTATATGGTATAGAGTAGGGGTCCAACTCCATTCTTTTGTGTGTGAATGTCCTGTTTTTCCAGCAGAGAGTCCCTTTGCCATTATACAGTCTTGGACTTCTCTTTATTTGGAAGTTTTTGGTAACTGAGTCAGTCTCCTTACTTGTTATAGGTTTGTTCAGATTCTCCACTTAATTCAGTCAGTTATGGTAATTTGTGTCTTTCTAGGAATTTGTCCATTTCAAAAGCTTAGGTTCTAAACACAGGCTGACTAAGATATTTAACATCTCTAAACCTCCATTTCTTCATTTAATAATAATAATAATAATAATACCAATCTCAGGACTGTCACAGAGACTAAAATAGTGTATTCCTAAGACTCTGCATAGTGTCTGACTCAATCAGCAGGCTGTCATGACCAACCTCATTCCCTATTCTTCCATCTATTCCGATCAAAGTAACCAAACCCCAACCTAACTAAGTCCTGCCACCCATCCCAAATTCACACTTCCATTTTTTCCAAGTCATTTCTCTATCAGACTGAACCATATCCAAGTGTTTCAAAGCATGAGTTGCCCAGCATGTCCAATCTGTGAGGGAAGTACCAGGAGGATTAGGATTAGTTTCAGTAAAGAGACACCATTGTTAGCTAAGAACAATGACGGCAGTCCATGGGGACAAGAGCAAAGGACAGAGACCACGAAACACCCACTTCTTTGCAGAGGAGTGACAACTAAACCCAGGGAATCCTCATCCAGTGCTGCTCATCCTGGACGTGTCTAGTAAGTGCTGGCTTTCTGCGTGGTGTGGTACATAAATGTGGCTTTCTGGGGAACCCCACCTCTACATCCAGGTACATGGTGAGGTCAGGCTAGTAGGTTTGGCTTTGTGTCCGTAGGTCTGGTGATTCTTACAGCACCAGATGTCTTTGAACAGCATAGAGACCAATGCCTCAGGAAAGTGATTCTCCAAAAAGCCCACTCTCCCTGCTGTCCACAAGGGGTCTCTTGAGGGATTAGGAGATAACTCAAACCTGGAAATCCTTCCCTTGGTTTCTAGCAAGTAGTAACACATGGTTTTGTAGATTCTTTTGTATTTCTCTATCTAAGCATAAGTTTACCTGCCTCAAGTGCACACTATTCCCAATCTCTTATTACTGTACCCACAAAGCCCACAGTCTGCCATCAGCAGAAGTCCTTACATCTCCATCTCCTCTGAGCACTCTCCACTTCTTCTAGCTCTGGCTCAAAAAGCTAAGAGGATGAATGTCCCCTCTGGTCTCTTCTTTAAAAACCTCTTGTCTGGGGCTCATATTACCCATTAAGTTTCCTTCCTTCACGAGAAACCTAGGACCTGGCTTGCTGTTTGTGTCTCCAGTTCTATTCTTATCATTCTTGTTGCTTTTAAAATCCACAGCGATGGGATGACCACTGTCTGCTCTCTCCATTCCTGAACCTTCTCACCCATCAGCTCAGCTCGTTGTTCCGACAACTCATGCTAAACATGTTTATCACCAGTGATCGTGCCAATGTTAGTACAATGATCTTGCAATGATAATGTAATGATGACGACAATGTTTACCAGTGGCATCATCATCACTGCCTCCCGAGTCTCCACCTCACATGTCCCACTCTTGCTCTTATCGCCTATGGTCACTTTTTCAAATACCTGCATCCCAAAACGTGTTTTTTTTTAGATGGGTCTGGTTCTGTTGCCCAGGCTGGAGTACAATGGCACAATCTCGGTTCACTGCAGCCTCCACCTCCCAGGTTCAAAATTTCTCCTGCCTCAGCCCCCTAAGTAGCTGGGATTACAGACGCCATTACCACGCCTGGCTAATTTTTGTATTTTTAGTAGAGATGGAGTTTCAACATGGTGGCCAGGCTGGTCTCGAACTCCTGGCCTCCAGAGATCTGCCCGCCTGGGCTTCCCAAAGTGCTGAGATTCCAAGTATGAGCCACTGTGCCCAGCCCAATGGACAATTCCTGGTCATCATCTTGCATCACCTTCTGTCAATATGGTGCATGGCTGGTTACTTCCTCCCTCTGCCCTCACCTGGCTCTCCACCTGTCTCCCTGACTGCTCCTCCTCAGTTTCAGGATCCAGTGATCCTTTCTGCCTCCTCAAATCCCTTGGGGTAGAGTCTTCAGCCTTCTTCTGAACACTGTTTTTCCTCTATGTCAATGCTCATCAAAGTTCAGCACACAGAGAGTCATCTTGAGCACTTGTTAAAACTCAAGATACCTGGATCTATCTCCACGAGATCCTGATGCAGTCTGGGGAGGGGCCCAGAATCTGTATGTCTAACAGGCACTCAGGCGATGCTTTGGACACAGGTCACTGCACTAAGCTTCGCAATTAGCAGAGATCCAGCAAATATCAGGCAGCCCCACAAACAGTAATGACAACTCGTTTACATCTCCAGCCCAGAGGCTGACTGGGCGCCTTTGCTGCCTCCATCCCTAACCTAATCTCAGCTCCTTAGCACTCCCATCTCAGAAGAAGAACTGCTCACCATGTGACTCCAGAAAACTTCAGGATGTAGCCTGCTTTTCCCTTTTCTTGCATGCCCAACTCTCATCATCAATCATGCCAGCTTTACTTTTAAAATGCAGCCCAATCCACCTCACTCCCTTGCCTCTCCTTTCTCCAGGCCACTGCTGCCCCGAGTCATCTCACCGCTCACTCTGCAGCCATGTCCTCACCGCTCACACAGAAGCCACAGCAAAGCTGTACAACATCAAGCAGATCCTGTGAGGCCCCCAGAGGATTCTGTGAAGGTGGAATAAAGTCTACACCTCTGGGGCCTGGCCTGCCAACCTCCCCACCCAGTCCAGCTGCTTTCCTTACACACCGGCTGGGATGCTGTTCCTTCATATCCCATAACCACAGTGGATGACTTCCAGAAGCTGGAAGTTAAGGGACAGTTGCCCCTGGAAATCTAACTCTTTTCCACAGACATCGAGGAAGGGCCTTTTCCACGCATGTCTCTGGGGAAACAAGGGCCATGAGCATGGACTCAGCTTGTGACATGGCCTGGATCAGAGTCAGGGATCAGCAGGAGATGTAGGGGGAGCCTGAGCCACACCAAGACAAGATGTGGCACTGGGAGGGGCACAGTGACCAGGACTCACCAGAAAGGAGCACAGGAAGATGAAGGACATGAAGTAGAAGTAGGCAAAATCACTCTCATACTTGGTGGCGTTGGCCTGCTCGTCACAGGCCTGGTTGCTCACGCAGTACAGCACGATCTCGTGCCAGGCCTCCCCCTTCCCACAGAGAGTTCGCACGTGTGCAAGGCCTGAGTCACAGATGCTGTTTCTTCAAAAGAACTCTCTGGCATTAGATTTCCAAACTAATCATTAATCGGGAAAGCACTGCTTACTAAAAAGTATCTACTGTACCAGGGGCCAGCACCAGGGTGAGCACCTCTTTGTGTATACTACAGGCCCCTGCTGTACTCCTGACCTCCTCCCAGACACATGCCATCTGAGTCTTCTTCATTTCGAGAAATGGTGACTCTCCTCCCAGCTGCTCTGACCAAAAACATGGACGTCATCTTTGCCTCCCCTCTCTCTCTCCATATCCTGTTCATCAGCTCATCTGCCTTCAAAACATAGCCAGGCTCTCACCACCCCTCACTGTCCAAGGCCCAGCAACCAAGACCTGCCCAGTGCTGTGGTGGCTTCCAAGCTGATCTTCTCACTCTACCCAACACAGCAGGAAGCAGGTCCACTAAACACAGGTCAGATCATGCATCTTCTCCTCTCAAAACCCTCCAACAACTTCCCGTGCTCACCAGAAATGCCAAAATCCACATGACTGCCTGCAGTACTGTGGGACCTGCTGCCTGTTCTTTCCCTGACTTCACCCCCACCTTAGTTCTAGCTCAGTCCACTCCAAGTACCCTGGCCTCTACTGGTCTTTGAACATCTCAAGAGCACCCAGCCACCCTGAACGCTCCTGCACAGAGTCTGTTCCTGGATACACCCAGCACCAGGTGCTTGCAGGGTACAAGTGGGTCAGAGGCCTGGATCCTCACCTCCATGTGTCTGTGTGTGGCCAGCCCTGGGCAGAAGCTAGGCCCACTCCTTATGGATGATAGCCAGGGGCAGGGGGTTCTGCAGGGCTGCTGCTTCAGCCTGCGCTGGGCCTGACTGGTAAGGGTCAAGGAGGTGAAGTAGTTCCCATAAAACACAAAGTTCAGGGAAAAACAGAAAGCTGTGAGACCAAAGGCTTAAAAACTAATGTTGACTTTATCATTTTGCCTTAAATCGTCTGCAGCATGAGGCAGAATATTAATAAACAATGAAATAAAATTAACGCAGCAGCTAAAGCACAGACAGACACCACCATTTGGGGACACTGTCAGCCTGAGGGTCCTTATCTTATGCAAAGAAACAAGTCTAAGAGGTCTCTCCAGGCAGCTCAGCAAAGCAGGTGTGGGTCTGAGCTCATGCCAGCGTGTGTCTGCAGGCAGGGTGGGCTATGTTGAGCATTTCCCAGGGCTGGCCATGCAGAAGCCCAGTCCATCTGCATACATGAACTGAAATGGTAAATCCCTAAGAGTTCCTTCCTTCTGTCCTAGGCTCATGAGTGACAAACTGAGGGAGACTCAGGAGGCAGGAAAATACGTTCACCCACCTCCTCTCTGCTCCCAAGTTCACTCTCAAACCAAGATGGGTCACAGCTCCTGTTCCACGCCCAGGGACAGCAGCTGCTGTCGAGCTCGCTCCTGGGCACAGCTCAGCCAGGAGGCCTCTGAAGGCCCCAAAGCTTGTGCCATGGACTCTTGGCCCCTCCAGATTCTGTTACTTGACTTGGCTGCATCCAGGAGCCCAAGGAATGGCAGCTCTCATGAGAGATAATGGAAATTAAAGGTGTGTTCACACCAGCAGTTCTGGCCAGCTGGGTTCCTTGGGCCACTGAGTAGATGGAGACTTGGCTGGCAGCAGTTCCCTCTGCAGCCCTGCTTCCCAAGAGCCCACTATCCCCTGGAATCAACAAGGGCACAGGTAGAAAGCTGGAGGCCCGCACATCAAGACAGCCCCTGCTAGGCACCTCTGTCCTCCCAGACCTCTGACTGCAGCCTCACTGCCAGCCCGAGCTGCCACCAGGGAGGACAGATGAGGCAGCAGTGGCTGGCCTGTCCCAGGGCTCCCAAGATGACCTCCCTAAGGGCTTCCCTTCAGCCTGTTCTGAGATTGGGGCAGACATCAAGAGCTGCTGGAAAAGATGAGCAGAGAGAGAGGGGAAGAACCAGAAAGGCCTGCTGAGGTGCTGAGGGGAAGCCGGTGGGGTCAGGGAATTCAAAGGGGGTGGTCTCCATGGTTGACCCCCACCCTTCTTCATCCTGAGTAAAGCAGACCCTGATGGAAGAGCAGACATCAGCCTGGGCTGACCGAACACACCTGAACAGCAGCATCAGGGCTTGCAGAAACATCTGGAAGTTGTTGTGCCGGTTGATGCTGGTGTCATCATCCAGGGCAATATTCCCAAACACCTGTAGTGGGGAAGAGTAATGGCACGGCACTGCTGGGTCTGCAGGAGCTGCCACAGGAGGGCCAAGAGCCCATGGCACAAGCTTCGGGGCCTTCAGAGGCCTCCTGGCCGAGCTGTGCCCAGGAGAGGGCTCGGCAGCAGCTGCTGTCCCTGGGCATGGAACAGGAGCTGTGGACCATCGTGGTTTGAGAGTGAACCTGGGAGCAGAGGGGAGGTAGGTGAACATGTTTCCCTGCCTGAGAGGGTGTGCAAGCCACACAGGGACCCCACATGGGATGAGCAGCTGCCCTCCACCAGAGAACTCCCATCCAGGAGAGGCCAGTGTGTGTACCCAGTACAGACTCCCTCTCAGTGGCTAAACACATGCTGGCTCCAGCTCTGAACCTGTCCACAGACACAAGTCCAAAATACTCATAAGAATGGCCCAGAGCTAAGTTTGTGAGGCCTCTGCTACACATAACACAGCAAGTGTTTTCAAGTGGGATCATCAACCACTCCAAAGCAGATATTATGTTGGTAACAGTCCTGAAAGATCATAGGAAAATGACTTTTAAAACATATGCAATAGCACGACGGGCTTTTTATCCATTTTAATTGATTTTTCCACAGTAAGAAATGCAAATGGGTCAGTAATTGTACTTAGCCCAAAATCTGGAATCTGGCTGCAAATTTATCAACTATCACAAGTCCACAAACATCAGTAATGTACGTGCTCTTGTATATCACCAGACCAAAGCAGGAAAAAAAAAGACATATTTATTTTAAATAGCATCAGATCTCTGCAAATTTTAAAGCAAGAGAATTCTTCAATCCCTGAAATACAGTTTAGAAATCAGTTTTCAGTGAACCTTTGAAAAAACGGCCCCTCCCATCACAAATTAACATTTGGGTTCTTCTTCCATCTCTACTGCTGGAAAGTGGTCAGAGGCCAAGGATTTATAACTGGGACACTGCTTTATGTTCTTCAAATGCTTTTTCCCAAATAGCTGCCAAAATGTTCTTTGGCAAAATAAAGAAAATCTAAATTTATGCAAGCCAAGTTTGCCCAGTGCAACAATCTGATGTGCTCCTGCTGACATTCTCAGGTGGTTTTCCTCAGCAGCATGTAACTCCCAGCTGCGGGTCAGGTCTGTCCTTCAGCGCAGCTGCCAGACTAACAGGATGACTAACTGCTGCTGTGCAGGCCACTCAGCACAACACGGCTGTGCTCAAATGCACCGCCACTGCACGGCCAGCACCAATTCTGACCTGTGTCCCAATACCCTACCATCACCAGCCAGAAGCCCGTGCAGCCCTCAAGAATACTGGTCCATCCACCTGGAGAGGCAGCAGTGGGCGGAGGGCCAGAGCCGCCCCACACCAGGGTGGCCCTGGGCAAGAAGCCCAATCTCGTGGCACCTCTGTGTCCTCCTCCGTAAAACAGTCTTTCTGAGGAATACGTAAGTTCATCAAGTGCTCAAAGCAGGAGATGGCTCATAGAGAAAGTTCACTAAGGGTCAGCTGATTATGACTATGATTTAACAATCATGATCAGTGCCCCTCTGCTCCAGGGGATGAGAGGCCAGGGCCGCAGTCTGTCTGGAATGGGAGCACCCACCTGCATGCCAATGATGGCGTAGATGAAGAACAGCATGGCAATGAGCAGACACACATAGGGGAGGGCCTGCAGAGACAGGGCAGATCAGCTACAGGCATCTCCCAGCCCCATGCCCAGGTCTCATGCTATGGTAGCTGGGCCTTTGAGGCCACACAGACCTCAGCCTACTCCAGCTCCATCCCACTTTTCACCAAGCCCCTTCACCAAGTAATGCCCCAGTTTATCTTTAACTTGGAGTCATGAAACTCACCTCACAGTTCTTTGTGAGCATGACCAAGAGAACCTATGGACATCTTAAAATGTCTCTATAAGTGACAATAGGACAATGGATACAACTATGAGACCTCCCATAGTTGTACACCCACAGCCTCCCCTCCTCCCCCAAAAGAGGGGAGGCTGTGGGTGGAGGAAGCAAGGTGGAGGAAGAGGGCAGAAAGCACGGAGGCCCCTGCCCAGCCCACCTTGAAGGACTGCATGAAGGTCCACAGCAGGATGCAGATGGTGTAGCCCTGGCGGAGCAGCTTGATGAGCAGCACATCTCGGAAGAGGCGGAGGAAGCTGAAGTTGATGAAATTGTTCTGCAGAGAAGAGGAATTGTTCTCTGACTTTCAGAAGCCCTGCAAGTGCAAGCAAGCTGCTGCCACCCTACAACCTCTTCCCACATCCCTGGGGCCCCAAAGAAAAGTGGTCAAAAAGATTAAAATAAAAAATCTCTGCTTCACATTCTAAGCAGCAATCGGCCACTAGAAAATCTTCCAAAAGTAAAGCTTGCCCTTGCAAATCACTTCTCATGCAGCAAATCAGAGAAAACCTCCTTGGCTCTAAGACCCTCCCCACTCCAAACCATGAGCAACAGAGAGAAAAATTCTCCCAGCCATCTACCTGACGCCAGGTGAGCTGTGAGATCACCTGTGGCTGGGCCTCCAACAGTGACCACCTCTCACAGGACACGGCCAAGCTGACCACCTGCGGGGCATTACTGCTTCTCCACTGAGCACCCCTGAAGGGACCCTGCCCAGGCTTCACAGCCATGCCCTTCCCTTCCTGGCTCAGTCAGCAAAGCCCTTGCTTGCCTGGGACCTCAGCTGGGACCAGGTAGAGGAGCAAACACTTCCTCTGAGGCTGCTCAGGTGTGTGCAGATAAGTTATGGAAGGTACAGCTATTCTGCTGCTCACACCATGGAAGCCACCTCTGCAATCCCCAAACAGTCCTCTGCTTTAAAGAACCCAGGCTGTCTAGCATAGCTCCCTCATCCAAGAGGCTCAAAATCCAGCACAAGGACAAAAGGATAAACCTGGGACTCCACAGATTACCTGGGAGTAAAACCTCCACGTGGTCCCAGGGAGCTTGAGTTACTATATTGGCACAACTCTTTCAGGGGAGCAGGCTCTGGGGAGGTGCCCGGGCAGAGATGGGGGTGCTTGTGGACCCAGAAGGCTATCTGCCCTCTGTCTATCTAGAGATCAGTTGCTCACAAACAGCCTGAGAGCAGCTTCCTGCCACTGCAACATTTTAAAATACACAAGCAGCTCAGGCTCAGAGACACATTTGTGTTGTCAGATTCAGTCATCAAATAAGGAAATGCAGATGTCGGATTAGACAGCAGCAGCAGGAGCACGTGCAGGCCCAGAGGCAGTGAGAGCCTGGCAAGGAGTCCCAACTCTCCAGGGCTATGCCAGGTGGGAATGAGGCATCAGTGGAAAGGTGGGTCTCACTCTGACTTCCAGGGACAGTAGTCTAACCCATATTCAGAGGACATCTCTACTTCGGTCTGCCACTTCCACTTGCAGAGGTATGATGGCTGAGGACTCAAGTTGGGAGAATGGCTCTCAGGCAGGATGCTGGAACTGTGGGAGCAGGACTGGTTTTAAATGATATCCATGGCCATTAGGCACAAGAACAGACTGACTATGATCCAAATCAGCAAGACAGCAGTAGACTTCAGGCTGTGACACCTCAGAGGGCACACAAGTGTGCCTATAGCTCCCTAACCTGCTTGTGCCAGGGGAAGAAAATCTCCATGGTAGAAAAGATGGCCAAGAGCTGCCTGTACCCACAGACAAGCTGGCCATCTTAGAAGCATGGGTGCAGGGTGGGAGGGCCAAAGTTTCCAGTGTCCGGAGACCCTTTTGTAAGATGATGAAGCATAGCCAGGGGCTGGTGGCTCCCACTCTGAAACCAAGTGCTCAGGAGGTCTGGAGGGGCATGGACTGGGGCAACATAGCACCCACTGGCTCAAAGCAGTGCATAGGCAGCAGCAAGGACAAGCTTTCCTGAAGAGGGGAAAATAAAGGCTGCCAGGTAAGAAGGAAGGACTGGAAGACAGTAGGGCAGGTGAAAGGTGCATAGAGAGTAACAGTTTGTCCAAATCACTTAATCTATGAATGCCAAACTCAGCCACCGTCACTCTCTGTTTTTGTGGAAACCCACATTCCCCCCAGCCCCTGGCTTCTGTCAGGGCTTCTGTGGGTTCTCAGAAGCCAGAGGCAGGAGACAGGCACCCTGGAGAGCTGTGAAGACAGACAGTGACAACAGCCACAGATGTCCGAGCGCAGCATGGCAGGCCAGGCACCATGCCAGTGGCATACAGGAGAGCGAGGGACAGAAGCACACGCAGCACCACACCATGCACCTGCACCATCACCTGTGGCCTCAGCTAGCCCCTCAGAGGCGGACACAGCCTGCCCCATCCTCAGAGTCCATGGTTTCTGTTGCACAAGCTCACAGCCACACCTACTTCAAGGCCAGGTCCTTCCTTGCTTCCACCTGAGTGCAAAAAGATCTGCAGCACCCCAAAGGCACACCACTGTGCCCTCAATGTGGCGGCTGACCCACCTTGAAGGAACAATGTTCCCTAACCCTTCAATCCTCAGCTTTCTCATTCACAAAGCAGAAACATGGGGACACCTGGTCCAGCAGGTGAGTAGTACTTGAGAAAAGGGATTTAAAATTGCAGTTAGCACACTGCAGGACACCCTGCCATGACACTGACCCACTGACCCTAGACCAAGACTAGCATCCCCTGTATCCAAGACCACCAAGGCCTCTAGTTGGAGTCACAGGGAAGTGAGGACTTGTCCCGAGTGTCAGCTGGGCACCCCACCCAGGTCTGTGGGCCATGCACCATGCCAGGGGACCAGGCCCAGAAGATATAGAAAACTACTTTGTGGCTCCCTTTCATTCTAACAAGGATGATGAATGAAGACGGGAAAGAGAAGTGATGTGCACGTGCGTAACATGTCAGGTGTGGATGTGTGTTGGAGAGAGGACATGGACAGTGTGGGGAAGGGCTCTCCGAGGAGGTGACACTGAACAGGGGCCTAACTGACATGAGTTGGACGTGTGCAAATGACATCATCTGTTTCTGCAGCATCAAATGGCATTTTCTCAAAACTGAAGCTCCAATTATGAATTTCTGTATCACAAGCATTCACTTTTACATGACCCTCAAATACCTTCTACTTTAATTACCAGTCACAGCTAAAGTTGGCTTGGCTATCAAGTAACTTTGCTCTAAAATTCCTGAAGACCCAGCAGGAAGCTCTGGTTGGACAAGCACTCCACATGAGCCTGCTGACCGAGGCGCACACACAATTCAGTGACATGCGAATGAGGAGCCTGTGCTCCACTGCCTCTGGGGGTGCAGAGCCTCCTTCTTTCACTCAGCCCTACAAGAACCCTTCTCAATCACGAAGACAAATCTCTAAGCCCTGCGCCTGAGCCATGAACCCCAGGCCTGACCCCACACACCCCAAGGCAAGGTCCATCCAGGAGGCATGGATGCTACAGGGGATACTACAGAGGCCACCTGGGGAAAGCTGAGCCTTCTTTATTGGCATGATGGGGACACAGCAGGAGGGAGATGGCTGTGCAACAGAAACCACGTACTCGCAGGACCAGGAACTCATGTCCTGCAAAGCATCCCCAAATCTGAGCCTGTCCCAACAGGAAAAACTGCCCTGTACACACCCACTCCAGAAACCCCACCTCCCTCTCCTTGGCAAGGTCTTGGGGAAGCCCTGCCCAAGGCCAGTTCCCAGAATCAAACCATTCCCCGGAGGGCCCTGAGAAGTCCTGCTGGACACCCAGAGCCGAGGGAGCAAGTCCAGGAGGCCAGAGATGAGTGGCTGTGACCATATCCAGCCACACGCCCAGAGGGCAGTGGGCTGGACTCCCAGAAACCAGAGGGCAGGAGAGGAGCAGAGCAAGCAGAGCAAGGACCTTTAAGAATCATTCAGAGTCGTGAAACCAACAGTTTCCTACATGTGAAATTTTCATGGATGGATACTTGCATATTATTTACAAATTAGGGAGGTCTGAGCAGGAGGTGCGCAACATACAGACAAAGACATGGATTTTCGCATTGTATTTTGGTTGGATGGCATGAGTTAGCAGGTAGGTTAAGGTAAATCAAAAACAAAAACAGAAAACAAAAGAGAAAATGAGTCATCAGCATTAGCAAAACCTCAAACTCTGATTATCTAACTAGAACATTTTAGGATTTTGGTAAACTGCATATTTTTCTTAAAATATATCAGATCAAAACATGTTTTTGAAATCTGTTGGTTATCCAAACAAGGTGGCATTTGCATTCTTGTTTGTAATGCAAATCCAAGGGTGACTCACAGACACGTATTTTTTTATTTCCTGGCAAAAAAAAATCAGCATCAGTTTCATGCTTGCTTGGAGCTGTCTCTCTGGGTGCCCTTGCTAAAACTCTATTTTGATTGACTGATTGACTGATTTTTAGAAAAAGAGAGAAAAGGAGAAAGTAACAGCAAAAGAAAGAAAAAAAAAGGAATGAAAGAGAGAAAGAAACAGAAAGCGGGAGAATGGGACTCTTATTTTATTGCCCAGGCTAGAATGCAGTTTAAAAATGGGCATTAAAAACCTCTTTTATTCCAATAACGGTGCTTAACAATGGAAACAGGAAGGAATAGGGGATGAAAATAACAAATAAGCAGACAACCAATATTTTATTTAAACCTGTGAAATGCTATGCAATTGCTGAGGAGTGATTTACTTCCAATTATGTGGTCACTTTTAAAATAGATATAATGTGATACTG
>CAUYQU010019545.1:0-20605 GCA_963574635.1 Cheracebus regulus
AATCATTTTATGAGACCAACATCATCCTGATACCAAAACCTGGCAGAGACTCAACAAGAAAAGAAAACTTCAGACCAATATCCATGATGAACATAGATGCAAAAATCTTCAATAAAATACTGGCAAGCCAATTGCAACAGCACATTAAAATGGCCTATTTGCTTTAATTTTTATGGGTTAAATTACTTTTTTATCTGTGGGGAGTCTTGTGTGCTCTTTGACCAAAACGTCTAGCTTTGTACTTTCTTTTCTTCCCATGTCTCTCTAATAGTGATATCATATGTCCCATCTGTAAGCAGAAGATCTTTGTTTTCAACAGTCAATAGCTGCTCTCCTTGAGAGACAAATTTTAACCTCATTTGTATTTTAATGTAAGATGAAAAGCAATAAAAATTTCATATTTTTTGAGGTACTTGTTCTACTTCCAGCTATATTGGTATTTAAAGAAGAAGAGACTGTAATCTTTCAGAGTCAATAGGTCTTATTCAATGGGATGTCCATATTTTGCTAGAGCCATAGTAAGAAAAACCAGTGACCACATAGGGCCACAAATTCTATAAAAGCCTCTTGCTTGAATTCAACTACTGCATAATTTCTCCCAGTCATCCAAGGTGCCTGAAAGTCTTTCAGGTTGAATGGGCTTAGGAGAAATCACTAATGGAGAACTAGATACTTGCACAGGTAAATGGGACTACTCCTTCCAGCTAGCTGCTTTTCTGAAGCCATAGATGAAAGTTATGCTTGCATCCTCAAGTAGCACCAAGGTTGGTCACTAGAGACAGAGGAGATGGATTATTAAGACATAAGAAGAAACATTCTATCTTTATTCCCACTCAGGGTCACTAAGGCTTCTTATCTTCAGGTCACACACACACACATATGCACACAAATACACACACACACAAATACACACACACATACATATATTTATAAATATATAGTTGTATTATAAATAAATAAATAAGAGATGCTATCTTTCTTATTTTCTAGATAGGTAGCAAAGTATCTTTGGTCTGCACTTCTCTCAAGTACATTCTGAAACACTGGATATTTCTCAGAGTCCCAAGGCTCTGAGAAAAATAAAGACTCATATTAGACTGCACAATGGCAGGGAAATAATACGAGTTCTAAGACTGACACTCCTGACCTTTTCAGAGATATGCTCATTTTAATAGTATCTGATTTCTGGATCTTTTCTTCAGATGGGAGAGCCAATTGTTTGAGTTTCCAATGTACAAGCTTTCTTTGTCTTGAGAACCTAGATATTTGTAAGTATTTAAGAATTGACTCTGGCCTTTTGGCATTGATGTCAAGATGGCCTACAGAAGATAATTCACCAAAATCAGAGAGACAAACCCCTTTGAAGCCCTTAAATCAAACTTCTAAATGCTCTACTTATGCCCCATTTACCAGGCTTTTCTATAGCTACAATATCTATCTGTTTCTCTCCCTGTGGCACCGAATAAAACTATTCAATGCAAGACCTTAGAAAAATAAAGGTAATTCTAGTCAAATTTTCTGATGACTCTGATAGGTATATTGAAGCATTCAAAAACCTAACTCCGTTGTTTCATTTTTTATGGGGAGATGCTGCAGTACTTTTTTTTTTTTTTTTTTTTTTGAGATGGGATCTTGCCATGTCACCAGGCTGGAGCACAGTGGTGTAGTATAGGCTCACTGCAACATCTGCCTCCTGGGTTCAAGTGATTCTTCTGCCTCAGCCTCCCGAGTAGCTGGGATCACAGGCGCGCACCTAACGCCCAGCTAATTTTTTTATTTTTAGTTGAGACGGGGTTTCACAGTGTTGGCCAGGATGGTCTCTACCTATTAACCTCGTGATCAACCCACCTCAGCCTCCCAAAGTGCTGGGATTACAGGTGTGAGCCACCGTGCCTGGCCACTGCAGTACTTCTTAAACAAACTCTATATGTCACAGAAAATTTGTCATTCATACATTAATCCTAAAGCAAACCATATATGTTGCAGAAAATATGTGCAGCAGAAACAGTTGGATATTAACAATAAGTTTACTAACGCCAGTGTAAAAGTATAAAGGGAAAGAAATCTAGAAAAAGCAAGGCTGAAAGACAAACGTAACATGAAGAGATAACAGAATCGTTATTCCCAACAGGAAGAAAAACAATGCTTTTTGAAAACTTAATTGGAGTCCCAGTCATTTTATAGAAGAATGGAAATAAAAATAACTTTCTGGTATGTGTACTGAAATGTTTATGAAATAACAGGGATAATAAGCCCCTTAATTACTGTAATCCATTTACTAAAATCTAATGAGAATTCCAAAGTCTTCACATAATCAGAAAAATAAATTTTATATGGAACCAAAAAGAGCCAGCACCTCTAAGAGAATCCTAAGCAAACAAACAAACAAACAAACAACAAACAAACAAAACGTCCTGAAGGCATCATGCTACCTGTCTTCAAAAACAAGTAAAACAGAAGAGAGGCCTGTAGAAATAACACCATGCATGTACAACCATCTGTTTTTGACAGACCTGACAAAAGCAAGCAATGGGAAGAGGATTTCCTATTTAATAAATAATGTACATTATACCATATTAAAAAAAGCTTTATTAAAAAAATAGTTTTCTGCAGCAGAAAAGATACTTGAAACTTAGGAGTATCATGTTCATAGAGCATTTTCTGCAACACAGAAGATGGTAATTTTGGGGTGATATAACTGAAGAAACAGATGGTATGACTGTTGGCAGCCTTTTGCAAGGCAGCCAAGTAAAGCACCAAGAAGTTGAATTTGAGAATTCTCCAAAAGATTTTTTTCTTTGAGTTTAGAAAATGGTCATTTGTTGACTTGCTATATATGGCTACCAAGAATGCAGGGTTAATGTTAGCATGCTTATGAAGATCTAGGTCATCTGGAATATCATATAAAGATTTTGCCATGGAATGCTATTGAAACTCTGCTGTTTTCAGAAAGGTCAGAACTCTTGCTCATAAATTGGCCACAACTTTGTGCAAAAGAATAAAAGCAATTTTCTTCCTCAGAATCTCAGAGTCAAAGAAGTTCCAGTGTATCTGAATATAATTCATGAGATTACAGAATGCAGAAAGTTTTTTACCACATAGAAATAGAGAGAATATTTTATAAATCCCTCAGTTGTGGTCAGAAAGACCTGATATTAAAACATGTCAATGTACTTATTCTTGAAAATTTCACTCTTTTACTAGGTAATTGTAGTTCATATGGACACCATTATTCTAATGGCTTCCTGACTAAGCTCTTTATATCTGCTTAATTTAAACCAATATTAATTCAGGAATGTGGCCATGTGAAGAAAAAGTTCACTGGGATACAAATTCTAGTCCAGATTAGTCTTAAGGGTTTAATTTTTTAAACATAATGTAGGCAATATCTTTTACAGCCAGAAGCTAAAAAAAAAAAAAAAGGAAGCTATCAGTGATAACATAAAGGCAAAATACAACCTTAAAACTTCTAACAGTCTGATGTTGTGCACTAGAAATTGCCTCAAAACATGTGTTTCCTTAGTTGTTTTCAAGTAGAGCTTAAGTTGTGTTTTTTTATCATTGGTTTTCTGTGGCACAATACACGCATGCTTTTTGATAGCACAAGATAAATGAACAAACCATAATTACTGCAACAGAAACTTTCATTCTCTTCTGGTGGAATGCATAATTGCATGGCAACTTTATACAATTTCTTTTCTTCTACCACAGTTTTGGCAGTTTTTTCCCGAAGCTATACATGATCTTACCATATAGGCTAATGATTGGACATTTAGGTATTCAGATATCTGCTTTGGAAACTCACACCTAATCAAAAGTTACATGCAGTTATGTATATTGGCTCTCTTGACAATGCCTGAATAGTCTAGTTAGCCAGGATGTTCTTCAATAATAACAAGCCAGTATATTTACGAAATTAAATGATACTGAGTCAAAAAAGGGAGTAATTGAAGAAGTCAAGCAAAGCAATGAACGCATCTAACATACATAAAGCTAAATTTAAAAAGCCAGGTTAAAGAGATCACATATTGAGTAGCGACTTTATAGAAAAGTCTACAGGGGTGGTAAGCAGACGTGTAATTTACAGTGGTTTGCAGGGGCAGGTAGTAAGTTGTATAGGAGAGTAGAATTATAGAAAAAGGCACAAATGGATCAGGAGGAAGTGGAATCTTTCTGGTTTGTGAGATCACATGGGGCATGTGGAAAGGTCAGGGCTGGGTGGTGCCAGCATTAATAAAAAGGCTTCTATTAATTTTAGAAGAGGAGTGTTATTATTTTCTTTAGATATGTGCTTGAAACTCACTTTGTAAGCAAATTATTGTATTTTTGTTTTATATAAAATCAAAATATATTTTATAATAGAGAATCTTACCTCATACATTTTATATGGAATCGATAACCTCAATTAATAAAAATCAAACTAAAAACTTCACAATATAATCACTAAAACTAAAACCTAACATCTAGTATTCCAAACTAAAAGTGTAACCATCGATTTAAGTATTTTTACCACATGTTTAAGAGACAAAAACATAAATCTTATACATATAAATAATCTCTGAAGTTAGAAAAAGGATTAGTGCTTCATAGATAAAAATAAAAGCAAAATCTCAGAGCAGGCAGGTTCAAGCCTTTCCACAAGAAATGAACCCAACCAAGAACTGCTCTTGGAATTATCCATATTTCTTAATTCATATTACTGTCTCAGATTATAACTGAATATGTTGAGTATTCATTAATAGTTAACTTTGCATGTATTGTAACAGTAGAAGCATTTTAAAATAAGAGTTAGCCACTGTTTCTTTTAGCTTCCTTTTTTATCTAGATGTTTTTGCTTGAGTGTCATTTTACCAGTTATAGATTTCACAGTTGATAGCATTTTCTTTTGATATCCTACCACATTCTGGCTTCCATGGTATCTGCTAAACAGTCATCTGTTAATTTTAATCAAGACTGCTCATATATAATAAATTACTTGTCCTTTTCTGGTTTTACAATTTTTTTTTGTATTCACTCGTGTGACTGTAATGTTTCTTAATCCCTTGGGTATATATTCAGTTAAGGGATTGGTGGGTCAAATGATATTTCTAGTTCTAGGTCCTAGAAGCATGGAAAAGTACAGGAGCAGAATATTTCCTATTGTTGGTTTTAAACTTTAGATTATTCACACGAGTTAGTATTATTCAAAGGAGGTGCTATTAGGTTTACAATAATAATAGAAATCCTGACTATAACTAGGTATAAAATTAGAAATACAGAAACATTTTTAATTAACTAATATTTTTAAATGAGCAAAGGAGAAAGTGAGGATCACCTAATATAAAGAACATATGGATGTCAAGTAACCAAATGGTGGAGTAAGTAATTTTTAACTTACAATAACTTTAAATCTGAGCTGTGAACTTTAAATGGGTTTAATATTGATTATATTCTGGTTGAAGGCCTTTGCCCTTTCTCAATGTGTAGATTCAGATTTTTAATTAAGTTTGGGAAATGTTCAGCCACTTTTGCCTTCCCATATTCTTTTTGCCTCCTCTTTTCTGTATTTATGAGACACTCATATTGCACATATTGTTATACCTCAGGGTGTTCTACTTCTTCAGTTTTATTCACATCATTTGTTTTTTAATTCTCAGACTTGATTATTTCAGTTTTCATTTGTCCAGATATACTGAGTATTTAGCTGCTCAAATCTGCTCTAAAATTCATTTATTTATTAAGACACAGAGGCCAAAAGTAAAATGATGCAAGATTCTGGGAAAGGCATGCAATGGACTGCAGAGCACTATATATCTGTCTCTTCAGCTGAACAATAGATCCAGTAGCAGAATCAGTATTATGCAATTGTTGTGGAATTCCAGAGTCTATCTGAAAGCTTACAGCTTTGAAAATAAGATTTGCTAGTTAACTACAATAACATTTTATCCACTTTATTGCACAGATCAACAGTAGCTATTTATTGTTTATTAACCACTGCTGTAGCGTGCTGTCTTGCAAATACTTGTGGAGCAACTTTCAGGAGAACGTTCCCTGCCTTCCAAATCTCAGGAGAACTTATGCACTGATTGCTGCTTCTGATTATAGCAGTCTCAATAAAGGTGAATAGAGATTGTTTCATTTTCAAACACTTTTCAGGCTTCTCCTCCTCCAGCTCAAGCAACTTTCAGAAGACTATTTTAAATGATAGGTCATTATTTTATCCTAATATTTCTTTTTTCCTTTTAAGAGATCAGACATTAATGGACAGAATATTAAAAAATAACCACACATAAATGAAAATTTGGAATAAATTGGAATATTAACAGTATTAAAAATATGCACCCCAAAACAGTGCAGGATAAAAAAAACACCCAGAAAGAATTTCAGTAGGATTGATTGCCAGGAGAGAAAGAGCTTACATGATGAATAGACAAAACTTCAGCCACTCCTAGAAAAAGAAACCAGATTTTCAAAGTAATAGCATTTAAAATATTTAAACGCTATTATAAAGAGACATGAACAAGAGTGGTCATTGCAGCAGTGATTACAATAGCAAAGACTTGGAACCAACCGAATGCCCCTCCATGATAGACTGGGCAGTGAAACTGGCACATGCACACCATGGAATACTATGCAGCCACAAAAAAATGATGAGTTCATGTCCTTTGTAGAAACATGGAAACTGTCAATCTCAGAATCAAGTCAATCATTCCAACTGACACAAGAACAGAAAATCAAATACCACATATTCTCACTCGTAGGAGGGTGTTGAACAATGAGAACACATGAACACAGGGAGAGGAGCATCTCACAGTGGGGTCTGTGTGGGGTGAACTAGGGGAGGGAGAGTGGGGGTGGGGCATTGTGGAGGGATAACACAGGGAGAAATGCCATGTATAGGTGATGGGGATGAAGGCAACAAACCGCATTGCTGTGTGTGTACCTATGCAACAATCTTGCATGTTCTTCACATGCATCACAGAATGACTGGCTACAGAGAGCTTCTGGTGTGCAAGGTGGCAGCAGAGAAGCCTGTCAGTGCTTCATCAGATCCTGGTGTAGAATTGCCTGAAATGGAAAACAGGACCCAGTTTCACTCCCTAACATCTCAGACGTTTGGCTCAATTGCTGGTTCCACAGCAATAGGTTCTGCTAACAAGAAAGGCATATTAGTATTAGTAGACCCATTGAGACACAAAGGAACAACAAACATGCATACATCTATGCAAGAGTGAGAGGTAGGAAAAGAAAATATACTGATGAGGGGAAAGACAATAGGATGTATTTCACCATAAGGCTAACTGAAAGTGCCAGCAGATACAGAGACATTCTGGTAAGGAAAGAGGATGGATTCACCCAGATAGTGCTATCTACTAGACTGACATAAAATAATTCACTAAAGACAGAGGTAATTAAAAAAAAAATAGTGAATTCTCTGGAAACAGCTGCTATGGATGACAGCAAGCTAGTGCTGTTCAGCACAACTGGTAGTGTCTTTTGCTGTGGTGTTGATTTGGTGTACTTCATGAAGCATTTACAGAATGACAGAAACAACACAAGTAATGAAAGGGTGGAAACCATCAAGAGCTTTGTGGATACTTTCATTCATTTTAAAAAGGCTATTTTTTCATCAGTCAAATGGCCCACCCATTACACTAGGTCCATCCATACTGCCTCTTTGTGATTTGTTTTGGGATAATGAAGCAGCTTTGTTTTAAACCCTTTATATGACCTTCAGACAGGTGGCTGTTCTACTGTTACATTTCCGAAGATCATGGGGGAAGCATCTGCCAATGAAAGGCTGATTGGTGGGTGCAAGCTGACAGCACATGAGGCATGTGCCAAAGGTCTGGTCTCTCAGGTGTTTTGCACTGCAACTTTCACCCAAGAGGTTATGATTCAAATTAAGAGGCCTGCCTCATGTAATCCTGTTATGCTGGATGAGTGTAAGGCCCTTGTTCACTGTAATATTAAGATGGAATAGGAACAGGCCAATGAGAGAAAATGTGAAGTGCTGAACAAAATCTGGAGCTTGGTACAAGGAATAGAATCCATGTTAAAGCATGTGCAAAAGAACACTGATGAGTTTTAATAGGCTCCTCAGGACACAAGAACTGAGCTGAGTAGAATAAGACATTATCGGCTGGCAGATTCCCTAATCCATCTGTAATGCAAAGGCTATTTATTTAATATCATCGAGGCATGTTTCAGCACTGTAACTTTTGAAATATGTAATGAGACAGTTTCTTTGTCCAAATGTGATTATTTTATTCACATATAAGTCCCAATATAACAGAAGATTGGTGACCACTAGACTGTTCTTACAGTCCCTAATATTAGCTCTATGACTACTACTACTACATAAAACAACAGAATTTTGTTTTATTAGACGTGGCTGACAGAAAAGCCTGAAGGAATGTTTGCTTTTTTAATATATGTATCCTAGAATGCAGAGTCTAATGGGATGTGAGTTAATCTCTGCTCTCTTCTCCCAAATAAACACTCAGAAATACCTGAGATGGTGCCCTTGACTTTACAAATGCACAAACACCTCAGGGACACCAAATTCTGAACTGAATATGTACTTAGAATTTATGCAGCCATATGATGGATTTAGAATTTTTTCACAAGTGTTTATTTCTAATCCAGTTAACATATAGAAACCATTGTCTTTCTAAGTAAAACTTGCAGTATTAGTGAATCATGAAATCATTTAGTTAGAAATATTTGAGTGTTAACTTTCATAACGTAATTTTTAGCTTAGCTTGTAGTGCATTTTATGCAACAAGTTGAAATTTTGGACAAAAATTAAATTCAGAAACTTGTTTCAAAATGAAAAAAAAAACCACATACTTATACTATCTTTGTTATTTAACATTATTGGTGTCTACTTTTATGTGCTTTCAATTTTCTAGAAAATTCTATGAGTTCAGCTATCCAGAAGCTCTCTGTAGCCATTCTGTGCTTTTATAGGAGCTTCATGATTGAATAATCTGCTATCCACTGGTAATCAATCTGACTCTTGTCACATGATTGCTAGGCTGTCATTTTACCAGCCAAAAATCTCTGTGAATTGTGGCATCTTTGCACAAGTTTCTCTTGTGTCTGAGGCACTAATTTTAACCATACACCTTGACCGGCTGCACTCAGCTTAAACTCTAGGCTCAGATTCCATTTTTGCTATGATTGAGCCAGGAACAAAATGGAGAGAGGTGCCTGAGTGAGCAACTGTTGAGTCTACACACTGCACACAACTAAGCACATCAGCTGAGATAAGGTGAGCTGGCCCAGGTTCCAGCACAGGTGGCAGCTCCCTCAAAGTCTTTGTTTGAATCAGGCATGCCACAGGATGTTTTCTATACAGACACTCAGGAATGCAGTGGCATCGAGAAGCTTAGCAATTCTGGAAACTGCAGAGCCCCAATGATGGTGTCACAGTCCTGGCTTGGGAAATGTTTAGGTCTGGGTTCCCTTAAAGGACAAAGAATTTCTACGCTTTTTTCCCCCTAATACTGAAAGACAACAATGTGGTAAAAAGGGGTTCCTATGTTACAGCCCTACTTCTGTTACTACTCTTTCAATTGTTCCATTAAGAGAGTTCCTGTCTCATGTCCAGAAAGAATGAAGTATGTGGGCAACTGGAGAATAATCAAGGAAAATAGGTGTTTTAGCAAGTGCAGATACAGCTCATGGAAGGCACAAAGTGTGTAACTCAGTTTCACAAGCAGGATGCACCTGCCTCTGTGAAACACTCAGTGAAGAGAAAACCCAGAGTAACCAGTTCCAGTGGACAGGAAAGTTGTGAAAACATCTCTGAAGCCCTCAGTGAAGAGGAGATTCAGTGTGAGTAGCTTCTATCTGCAGGAATGTTGTTGAGATGTCTGTATCCCTTAGTTGGGAGAAGAACCACATACCTCCAGGAACGCAATCCAAATTAGTGTGTAACTCTCATTTAAGAGAAGGCCACAGTTGGTAGTTACACTTTGAAGACAGGTTATTTCAAAATCTGAGCAAGTCTGGAGTGCATATTTATGATTCCAGAATTCAGATGTCAGATGACCTAGGATTATAAAAGTCTGATAAGCTAGGATTCTAGGACACTTTCAACCTAAGATTCTGGTTTTCATACATCCTAGGATTCTATAACTCAGTCTTAATAGAATTCAAGAATTCAGACATTTGAGGATTCTGGTATTTAGATATCCTAAGATTCCAGAATGAACCCATACTGTGATTCTATAATTCTGACATCGTAAGACTCTAGAATTTGCTGTAAGATTCTAGAATTCAGACATATTCAGATTCTAGAATTCAGACAACCTAGAATTCTAGAAATCAAACATCATAAGATTCTAGAATTAAGACAACATAGAATCTAGAATTCAGACATCCTTTGATTCTTGAATTCTGATATCCTAGGATTCTAGAACACAGATAACCTAGGATTCTAACATTCACTCAGAGTGGGATTATTGAATTCAGAAATCATAGGATTCTTGAATTCAGACATCCTAAGAATGTAGAAATTATATCTCCCAGGATTCTAGGATTCAGTCGTCCTAGGATCCTAGAATGCATTCTAGTATTCTAAAATTCAGACATGCACTGTTTCTAAAATTCAGATATCCTAGGATTCTAAATATCCGATATCCTAGGATTATGGAACTCAGACATTCTATGATTCTAGAATTCAGACATGCTAGAGTTCTAGGATACAGTCTGAAATTCTAGTATTGAGGCATTCTCTGATTCTAGAATTCAGGACATAATGAGATTCTAGATTGCTCACATCTGAGGATTCTACAGTATAGACATCCAAAGATTCTAGAATCCACATATCCTAGGATTCTGGAATTCTGACATCTTCAGATTCTAGAATTCAACCTTGCATTCTAGAATTCAGACATTATCTGATCCCGGAATTCAGACATCCTAGGATTCTAGAACTCAGACATTCATGTATCCTGGAATTCAGCTATCCTAGAATTGTAGAACTCAGACATCCAAGGATTCTAATATCCAGGCCTCCTAGGATTCTAGAACTCAGACAAACAAGGATTCTAGAATTGAGACATCACAGGATTCTAGAATGCAAACATCCTATGGTTTTAGAATTCAGACAATCTCCGCTTCTTGAATTCTGACATAATATGTTTCTAGTATTGAGACATTTTTATCATTCTAGAATTCAGACATTTTACAATTCTAGAATTCAAACATCCTAGGATTCTAGAATACCAACACCCTAGGATTCTAGATTCCAGACATCTGAGGATTTTAGAATTCAGATATCCTAAGATTCCAGAATTCACATGTCCTAAGAATCAACCATTCTGACATCAGTTTTCTATAATTCAATCTGTTATTCTTGAATGCAGACATGCTCTGATTCTAGAATTCAGACATTCTAGGATTCTGGAACTCAGGCTTACAAAAATTCTAGATTTCATACATCCTAGAATTCAAAGTTTCAGACATCATTTGATTCTATATTTCTGACATCCTAATACTCTAGAATCCACAGACGCAAGGATTCTAGAATTCAGTCATACTAGGATTCTAGAATTCAGTCTAGGGTTCTGGAGTTCAGACAACCTCTGATTCCAGAATTCAGGCATCATAGGATTCTAGAACTCACACATCATAAGATCCCAGAAGTTAAATATCCTGGGATTCTAGAATTGAGACCTCCAAGGATTCTAGAATTCAGACATTCTATGATTCTAGAATTCTGACACTCTATGTTAATAGGATTCAGTCATTTTTATGATTCCAAAATTTAGACATTTTTCAATTCCAAATTTAAGACTTCCCAGTATTCTAGAATATTGGTTGCCTATGGTTCTAGAATTCAGAGAACCTAGGGTTCTGGAATTCAGTCATCTAAGGGTTCTGGAATTCAGACATCCTAGGATGCGAGAATACAGACATCCATGGATTCTAACATCCTAAGAGTCTACGATTCAAGAATTCTGACATGTTATGATTATAGAATTTAGATATTTTAATGATTTCAGAATTCAGACATTTTCCAATTATAGAATTCAGACATCCTATGATTCTCAAATTCCGACCTTCTAGGATTCTGGAACCCAGACACCCAGGGTTCTAAAATTCAGTGATACTTGGATTCTTGAATTCAGACATCCTAATATGGTAGAATTCATATCTCTGAGGATTCTAGAATTCAGATAACCTAGGATTCTAGAATTCATTCTAGGATTGTAAAATTCAGACATTCTCTGATTCTAAAAATCAACATCCTAGGGTTCTAGAACTCCGATATCCCAGGATTATGGAGTCACACATTCTACGATTCTGCAATTCAGACATGAGAACCTCCTAGAGATTAGACATCGTTCAATCCTACAATTCTGATATGCTAGGATTCTGGAACTCTGTCCACCAAGGATTCTGAGGTTCGTACATACTAAGATTCTAGAATTCAGTCATACTGGGATTCTAGATTTCACACATCTGAATATTCTAGAATACATACATTCTAATATTCTACAATTCAGACATCCTAGAATTCTACAATTCATACCTCCTAACATTCTAAAATTCGGACATCTTAAGATTCTAGAATTCAGACACCCTAGGAATGTAGAATTCTGTCTAAAATTCTAGAATTTAGACATTCTCTGATTCTAGAATACTGGCATCCTCGTATTCTAAAACTCAGACCTCAAAGGACTATAGAATTCAGACACCCTATTATTCTAGAATTCCATCTGGTATTTTAGAATTCACATATTCTTTGATTCTAGAATTCAAACATCCAAGGATTCAAGAATAGAGACCTCATAATACTCAAGAATATAGACATCCTAGTATTCCAGAATTCAGACACCTTAGGATTCTAGAATTCAAAGAGTCTAAGATTCTATAATTCTGACCTTGTATGATTATAAAATTCAGACATTTTTATGATTCCAGAATTCAGTCATTTTTCAATTCTACCATTCGGACTTCCCAGGATTTTCAAATTCTGGTAGCCTAGGTTTCTGGAACTCAAACATCCTATTATTCAAGAATGCAGACATCCTAGGATTCTGGAATTCAGATACACTAAGATTCCAAAATTCAGACATCGTCAGATTCTAGAATTCAGTCTTGGGTTCTTGAATCCAGATATTCTCTGATTCCAGAATTCAGCCATCATAGGATTTTAGAACTCAGATATCATAAGACCCTAGAAGTTAGATATCCTAGGATTCTAATATTCAGACATCCAAGGATTCTAGAAATTAGACATTCTACAATTTTAGAATTCCCACACTTTATGATAATAGGATTCAGACATTTTTATGATTCCAGAATTTAGACATTTTTCAATTCCAAATTTAAGACTTCCCAATATTCTAGAATATTGATTGCCTATGCTTCTAGAATTCAGACCACCTAGGATTCTGGAATTCAGTCATCTAAGAGTTCTGGAATTCAGACATCCTAGGATGCAAGAAGTCAGACATCCATGGATTCTAATATCCTGAGAGTCTACGATTCTAGAATAGTGACATGAGATGATTATAGAATTTAGATATTTTAATGATTTCAGAATTCAGACATTTTCCAATTATACAATACAGACATCCTATGATTCTCGAATTCTGATCTCATAGGATTCCAGAACTTACACATGCTAGTATTCCAAAATTCAATCATACTTGGATCCTTCAATACAGACACTATAATATTGTAGAATTCATACCTTCCAGGATTCTAGAATTCAGACATCGTAGGATTCTAGAATTCGTTCTAGGATTGTAAAATTCAGACATTCCTTGATTGTACAGTTTAGACCTCATGGGATTCTAAAACTGAGATTTCCTATGATTATAAATCTCGGACATTCTACGAGTCTAGAATTCAGATATCATTAGATCCTAAAATTCAGACATCCTATGATACTATAATTCTGATATGCTGGGATTCTAGAACTCTTTCCACCTAGGATTCTGGTATTCGTACCTACTAAGATTCAAGAATTCAGTCATTCTAGAATTCTAGATTTCTCACATCCGGATATTCTAGAATACAGACAGCCTAATATTCTACAATTCAGACATCCTAGAATTCTAGAATTCATACATCCTAACATTCTAGAATTCTTACATCTTAGGATTCTAGAATTCAGGCACCCTAGGATACTAGAATTCTGTCTAGGATTCTAGAATTTATACATTCTCTCATTCTAGAATGCAGGCATCCTAATATTCTAAAACTCAGACCTCAAAGGATTCTAGAATTCAGACTTCCTGTTATTCTAGAATTCCGTCTGGCATTTTAGAATTCAGATATTCTTCGATTCTTGAATTCAGACAACCTAGAATTCTTGAACTCAGACATCATAAGATTCTAGAATATAGACATCCTAGGCTTCTAGAATTCAGACACACTAGGATTCTATAATTCAAACAGTCTAAGATTCTAGAATTCTGACCTTCAATGATTATAGAATTCAGACATTTTTATAATTCTGAAATCAGTTATTTTTCAATTCTACAGTTCAGAAGTCCCAGGATTCTCGAATTCTCATAGCCTAGGATTTTAGAACACAGACACCCTATTATTCAAGAATGCAGACTTCCAAGGATTCTAGAATTCTGACACACTATGATTCTAGAATTCAGGCATCCTAGAATTCTTCAGTTTTGGATACTAGAATTCAGACATTCCCTGATTTGAGAATGCAGACATCCTAGCATTCAAGAATTCTGATAGTCTGCAATTCCTGAATTCTGACATAACATGAATCTAGTATTGAGACATATTTGATGATTCCAGAATTCATACATCAGACGACCTAGGATTATAGAAGTGTGATATGCTAGGATTCTTTGACACTTTCATCCTAGGATTCTGGTTTTCATACATCCTAGGATTCTACAATTCAGTCCTACTTCAGTTTTAGATTTCAGACATTGGAGGATTCTAGAATTTAGGTATCCTAAGAGTCTACAGTTTACCCATCCTGGGATTCTACAACTCCGACATCTTAGGACTCTATAATTCACTATAGGATTATAGAATTCAGAAATATTCAGATTCGAGTATTCAGACAACCTAGAATTCTGGAAATCAAACATCCAAGGACTCTAAAATTAAGACAACTTAAAATTCTAGAATTCAGACATCCTCTGATTCTGGAATTCTGATATCCTAAGATTCTAGAAAAAAGACACTCTAAGATTCTTAAATTCACTCAGATAGGGATTCTTGAATTTAGACATCCTAAGAATATAGAAATCATACCTCCCAGGATTCTAGAATTCCAACATCCTCAAACCTTAGAATTCGTTCTAGTATTCTAAAATTCAGACATTCCCTGATTCTAATATTCAGACATCCTGGGATTCTAGAACTCTGATATCTTAGGATTATAGAACTCAGACATTCTATGATTCTAGAATTAAGACAACCTAGAGTTCTAGGATTCAGTCTAGACTTCAAGTATTGAGGCATTCTCTGATTCTACAATCCACACATGGTAGAATTCTAGGTTGCAGACATCCAAGGATTGTAAAATATAGACATCCTAAGATTCTAGAATTCACATATCCTAGGACTCTGGAATTATGACATCTTAAGATTCTAGAACTCAACTTTGGATTCTAGAATTCAGATATTATCTGATCACAGAATTCAGACATCATAGGATTCTAGAACTCAGATGTCCTATGATTCTAAGATTTATTCAGAGTAGCTTTCTAGAAATCAGAAACCATGGAATTCTATGTGATTCTTTCTATGTGATTTCTTTCTAGAAACCAGAAACCCTGGGAGTCTATGTGATTCTTGAATTCACATGTCCTAGGAGTCTATAATTCTGACAACAGATTTCTCGAATTCAATCTGCGATTCTTGTATTCAGACATTCTCTGGTGCAGGTATTAAGATATTCTAGGATTCCGGAATTCAGACTTACAAGGATTCTGGAATTCAGACTCTTAGAATTCGAGTATTCAGACATTCTTTGATTCTAGATTTCAGGCATACTAATTCTCTAGAATCCAGAGATCCAAGGAACCTAGGAGTCAGACATCCTGGGATTCTAGAATTCAGTCTAGGATTCTAGAATCCAGACATTCTCTGATTCTAGAATTCAGTCATCGGATTCTAGAACTCAGACATCTTAAGAGCCTAGAATTGAGATACACTCAGATTCTAGAATGCAGACATCCTAGGATTCTAGAATTCAGACAGGCTATGATTCTAGAATTCTCACATTCTATGATTTTAGAATTCAGGAATTTTTATGATTCCAGAATTTAGATATTTTTCAATTCCACAATTAGGACTTCCTAGTATTCTAGAATTTTGAGCACTGATGCTTCTAGAACTCAGACAACCTAGGATTCTAGAATTCAGTCATCTAAGGAATTTGGAATTCAGATATTTTAGGATGCTAGAATTCAGACATCCAAGGATTCTAGTATTCAAAGAGTCTATCATTCTAGAATTCTGACATATTATCATTATAGAATTTAGAATTTTTAATGGTTTTAGAATTCAGACATTTTACCATTCTAGAATTCAGACATTCTTCCATTCTAGAATTCTGATATCCTAGGATTCTAGAACAAAGACACCCTGAGATTCTAAAATTCAATCATAGTGCGATTCTTGAATTTAGAACTCCTAAGATTGTAATATTCATACCTCTGAGGATTCTAGAATTCAGACATTGTAGGATTCTACAATCTGTTCTGGGATTGTAAAATTCAGACATTCCCTGATTCTAGAATGCAGACATACTAAAATTCTAGATTTCAGATAACCTAGGATTATGGAACCCAGACATTCCATGATTCTAGAATTCAGACATCATAAGATCCTAGAATTCAGACATCCTAGGGTTTTAGAATTCACTCTAGGATCCTAATATTGAGGCATTCTCTGATTATTAGAATTCAGACATAATAGGATTCCAGACTGCAGACATCCGAGGATTCTAGAGTTCACATATCCTAGGATTCTAGAATTCAGACATCTTGAGATTCTAGAATGTATCCATAGATTATAGAATCCAGACATTATCAGATTCCAGAATTCAGACATCCTTGAATTCTAAAACTCAGACATTCCAATATTCTATGAATTCCACGATACTAGATTTGTAGAACTCAGACATCCAAGGATTCTAGAACTCTGACATCCCAGATTTAAAAACTCAGACATCCAAAAATTCTAGAATTCAGACATCTTAGGATTCCAGAACTCAAACAAAAATTACGGAATTTAGACATCACTTGATTCTAGAATGGAGAAGTTCTAGGATTCTAGAATTCAGAGGATCTGATAATTGAGATCTGATATAATATGATTTTAGAATTGTGGCATATTTATGATTCAGGAATTCAGGTATTTTAACATTCCAGAATTCAGACATCCTTTAATTCTAGAATTTTGATACGTTAGGATTCCAGACCTCATTTCACATAGGATTCTGTGATTCTACATCCAAAGATGAAAGGATTCAGACATCCTAGGAATCTAGAATTTTGACATTCGAGGGTTCTACTATTTAGACATCTTCCAAATTTAGAATTCACACATCCTCATCTTCTACAATTCCAACAACGTTTGATTCTAGAATTCAATCTAAGAATCTAGCAATCAGACATTCTCTGATTCTAGAATTCAGACATCCTAGGACTCTAGAACACTGACTTCCAAGGATTCTAAACTTCAGATATTCTAGAATTCTATATTCCAGCGATCCTAGGATTCTAATATATGAATATTAAAATGCAGATTTCCTAGAATAATAGAAATCAACCATCCTAGGATTCTAAATACAGTCCAGGACCCTAGAATTTGGTGTTTTCTGATTCAAGAATTCAGACATACTAGGATTCCAGAACTCAGATGTTCTAGGATTCCAGAATTTATTCAGAGTAGTTTTCTAGAAATCAGAAATTCTGGGATTGTAGAATTCAAAGACTACACTGTTTTATAGCTCTGATATTCTATGAAAAGAGCATTCAGATATTCTTATGATTCTAATATTCAGGCATCTTACTATTCTAGAATTCAGACATTGTAGGATATTACTATTCAGACATTCTTCTATTTTGGAATTCAGATATTCTACAATTCTCTAATTTAATCTTTCTCAGATTCTTAAATTAAGAAATTCTATGATTCTAGAATTCAGAATTCTATCATTCTTGAATTCAGATATTTTTATGATTCTATAATTCAGACATTCAATAAGTCATCGTAGAATTCAGATTTCATTCTAGAGTTCCAACATTCAAAAATTCATTCTGAAAGCAAGAAAACACTTACACTGCCAAATCTACTGAAACTAATATAATGCATAAAAAAATGTACAAGTGGGAAAAAACGCCATGATAAGGAAGAAGATGAAAGCTGAATTTTAATCCACATTTCTTAGCAATCACGGCATATCATGGTGGGTTTCCTGGTCTGGTCTGATGCCCTGAAAAGTTAGACTATTCAGAGAAATTGCTTCAATGGTGACAGATGCTTCAAGCACTGAGAAGCTGAAAATTGAATCAAATTCCTTCTGTTTTATTTGGGAGTTCATCAAAGGATCTAAGCACAGGACTGTTTGGAACCATTATGATCAGACAGATGGATGCCCAAGGGCAGCCCCTACCTAGGGGTCAGCCCTTCAACATAAAACATCAAGGCTTTCTCACCCTGTTCTAGAATTCAGACTTTTTGTAATTCTAGAATTGAGACATGCCACTATACTGGAATTCAGACATCTAAGGAATCTAGCATTCGGAACTCTTATGATTCTAGAGTTTATATATTCTGGGATTCTAGAATCAGGTGTCCTAGGATTCTAGAACTCAGACATTCTAGGATTCTTGAATTCTGACCCACTAGGATTCTAAAATTAAAACATTCTTGATTTCTAAAATTCAGTCTAGGATACAAAAATTCAGAAATACTCTGATTCTAGAATTCAGACATCCTATTATTACAGAACTCAGAAAAAAAGGCTTTTAGTAGTTAGACATCATAGAATTCTAGAATGAAGACATCCTACAATTCCAGAATTCAGTCACTCTGCCATTTTTGAATTCTGACATGATATAATTCTAGAATTCAGACATTTTTATCATTCTAGAATTCAGATATTTTACAATACTAGAATTCAAACATCCTAGGACTCTAACATTCTGACACTCTAAGATTCTAGAATTCAGATATTCTTAGATTCTGGACTTCACATGTCCTAGGATCCTATAATCCTGAAATTAGTTTTCCAGAATTCAAACTGCTATTCTGCAATTCAGACATACTCTGATTCTAGAATTCAGACATTCTTGGATTCTAAGACTCAGACTTACAAGGATTCTAGAATTCAGACATCCTAGAACTCTAGTATCAGACATCCTTTGATTCTTGATTGTAGATCTCCTAATATAGAATCCAGAGATCCAAGGAATCTAGAATTCAGACATGCTAGGATTGTAGAACTCAGTCTTGGATTCTAAACTCCAGACATTCTCTAATTCCAGAATTCAGTGATCATCGGATTCCAGAACTCAGACATCATAAAACCCTAGAAGTTATATATCCTAGGATTCTAGATTTCAGAAATCCTGGGATTCTAGAAGTCAGTTAGTCTATGTTTCTAGAATTCTGATATTCTCTGATTATATTATGCAGATATTTTTATGATTCCAGAATTTAGACAATTTCTATTCCACTATTATGACTTCTCAGTGTTCTAGAAATTTTATCTCCAGTGCTTCTAGAACTCAGACAACCTTGGATTTCAGAATTCAGTCATCTAAGGATTCTGGAATTTAGGCAACCTTGGATCCTAGAATTCAGGCATACACGTTTTCTAGTATTCAGAGAGTCTATGATTCCAGAATTCTGACATATTATTATTATAGAATTTAGATATTTGTATGATTTCAGAATTCAGACATTTTACAATTCTAGAATACAGATATTCTACGATTCTTGAATTCTGATATTCTAGGACTCTAGAACTCAGACACCCTAGGATTATGAAATTCAGTCATACTGAGATCCTTGAATTCAGACTTCTTAAGATTGTAGAATTCATATCATCCAGAATTCTAGAATACAGGCATCATAATATTCTAGTATTTGTTCTAGGATTGTAAAATTCAGACATTCTCTGATTCCAAAATTCAGACAGCTTAGGATTCTAGAACTCAGGTATTCTAGGATTATAGAACTCAGACATTCTATGATTCTAGAATTCAGACCTCATAAGGTCCTAGAAGTCAGACATCTAGGGTTCTAGAATTCAGTCTCGAATTCTAATATTGATGCATTCTTTGATTTTAGAATTCAGACATAATAGGATTCTGGACTGCAGACATCTGAAGATTCTAGTATTTAGACATCCTAGGATTCTAGAATTCACATATTCTAGGATTCTAGAATTCTGATACCTGAAGATTCTGGAATTCGACCTTGGATTCTGGAATTCAGACACTGTCTGATTTTGGAATGCAGACATCCTAGGATTCTAGAACTCATTCATTCAAGTATTCTAGAATTCAGCTGTCCTAGAATGGTAGAACTCAGACATCCAAGGATTCTAGAACTCTGACATCCTAGTATTCTAATAGTCAGACATCCAAGGTTTCTAGAATTC
>CAUYQU010019546.1:0-106532 GCA_963574635.1 Cheracebus regulus
AAACTCCAGCGCCATGAAAGCTGAAATGTTTTCTTTTATCAGATATCCTTTTCTGGCACCTGAAATTGTTTCTTTCATGTCTGATAGTGAAGAAGGAAGCGGTGTGCTCCCTGGAGATGAGCGATTGTTACCATGGTCTCATAACATATTGGCAGCCGGTGTGGCATCCACTACACCTGTCACTCAAGCAGCATTACCTGCAGATGTCGTGGCAGGCTGGGGCTCCCTCCTGCCCCCGCCCCCACTTGGCACTGGACACCTGGAGATGCATCCTGGTGGCCCCTCCCCTGGCACAGGGAGGGCTTCGGAGGCCACAGGATGGGAGACCTCGGGTATCAGTGCTGGGACCCAGTGCCAGCAGACCCGCAGAGCACCGAAGAGAAGCCATGGGCTGCGGAGAGACAGAGCTGCTGTGCTGGCTTTCCAAGGAAGATGAATGCCAGAGCAAATGCTATTCCATGAGGCACAGGATTGAGGGGTGGATTTCTAAGTCTGGGGAGCATGTCCCTAGACCTCAGCATGTAATGTCATCCAAGTTATCAAAGAGATCAAGGAAAACCTGAAAGCCTTCTTGTTAGTAGAGAAAGAAGTTAGGTGGAGGGTACAAAAGCATCAAACAGGGCTGGGCATTTAGTTATTTCCCTCATCTGGCTCCTGAGGTGGAAGGTGCCTGGAGCAGGCAGGACTGTCCCTGAGGTGGGAGGTGGCTGAAGTGGGCAGGACTGTCCCTGAGGTGGGAGGTGGCTGGAGTGAGCAGGACTGTCCCTGAGGTGGGAGGTGCCTGGAGAGGGCAGGACTGTCCCTGAGGTGGGAGGTGGCTGTCCCTGAGGGGCAGGCAGGCAGGGCTCTCCCTAGGAGACACTTTCCTGCTGGCTCTGACCCTGGGGACCCTCCTATGCTCTAGAGACCCCAGTGACTAGGATTACGATCATTCTTCTCTTAGTATTTTTATTAAGATATCCACAATATTCAAATTCTTCAACCTTGAGAAAATCAGTCCATGTTGATTAATTCCACCAAATTCATAACCAATTTGCTATTTAAAATGTAGGTTTGGGTCCTATTTAAAAGGCTACAATCACTTTCCATTTCTTCCTTCTCCCACTCCTTTTTGAGGTTTAGGTTATCTGTTTGCCTGGTGAGAAAACCCAGAATGATGGAATTAAAGTGCATCTGTTTACATTTTGTGACTTAAATAAGAGCTGTGTGATCGATCTTCCTGCAGACTTAAATTTAAGCTTTTTTTTTTTTTTTGTCATAAGCCAAACTCAAAAATATACTTTTAACATGTGGTCAATTAAGACTAACAAATAATATTTTCAGGATACAGTAAACATGAAAATGGGGGAGGGGAGGGATGCGTGTGTGTGCCGTGATGTGTTCAACTGGTGTGTTGGCAAAAAGAGACCCTGTGTAGATTTAAATGGGTGAGAAAGACAAGAGGAGGCAGGGAAAAGGGAGCAGAGAAAGAGGGAGAGAACTTGCCCTTTGCTAAGTGGTTGGCAGAATCAGTTCCCTGCCTTTTTTCTTGCCCCAAAATCCTACAAAGTCAGATGTTAGTATCCCCAGTTTACAGATGAGGAAACCAGGCATTTGTCCAGGCCGCTCAACTAGTAAGTCATAGAGCTGGATCGTGAAACCAAGTCCTCTAACCCAAACCTGCAACTCATTTTCTCCAACTCATTTTCTCTATATCCCATTAATACAGGTCCAGCCTATGAGGGGAAAATAAATTTTGAAAGCATCAAATATTTGCTGCTTGTTGTTGGTCATGGCAAATTCTGATAACTAACAAATACATGCTTACCATTTTCTTCCATCAGCTCCATGCAAAGTGTCTTTCATGAACCCCAGTGAAGACGGCCTGTTTTGCAAATGTGTGAATCCCAAACTATCAACCCCGCACTGCTATCTTTACAGTAACACTTTATTGTTTCAGGCTGGTTAGGTTGGGCAGATATTATTAGTGCCTCCTTCCCTGCTGAGTGAATGCTGTGCAGCGGAGAAGTGCAGACCCAGGCCCAAGCCGATGGCCCCCACTCTGCCTTCCTGCTTCTGCACCACAGCTACGGCCACATGGGGGGATGAGGGGGAAGCTGAGAAGGCAAGGGGTCACACCGGCAAGAGGCAGGGTTATCCAGACTCCATCCTGTAGTCTAACATCACATTTCTTCTTTCTACACATCAGACACTGTGCGTTTCCCTGATGAACCTGTGGTGAATGTCGATTTGAATTCACTCCAAGTAGACATAGGCATTCAACCTGTGATCTGAGAGGTTACTCACAGTTTTCTACCAGGCAGATTAGAAAAAACAACAACAACAACACTGAGACAGGAGAAGCCAGTGCCCTCAGCAATTCCGTCCTGTTGTCAGACATCAGGGCAATTTCATGCGTTCTCGGAGGAAGCTGGCAGCCTGGGGAGTGGGTTTGCATGTAGAACGATGGAGCTGTGTTTGCAGATGCAGATGCTGAGAAGGTTGACGGGAAGGAGATTTCCAGTCACTGTAAGATGCAAATTGAGGCCACGTAGAATTCAGGGCCACAGTGATAGAAGAGCATGAAAGATGTGAAGAAGCAAATCGAGTTTAATTCCTTGGCCAGTCTCAAAATAGCATATTTTAAAAAGTGGGAAATATTAGAATGTGTGCAAACATCTTCATCTTAAATTTGTAAATGCATCCCTTTATGGGACCGTTTGTCCATTTTTATAAGCTGATTTATGGTAACCGTAATGGGATGCATCGTGTCATCTTGTAAATAAATGCGACACTTCATTAAACAAGGTAATCAAATCTAAGCAGTTCCACTTTTGTGTTAACAACTGAGACCTTCCCATTTCTATTGCTCTAGAGATCCACCTACTATAATGAATGCTGATTCTAGGAATAAAGCAACCGGGTTTTTCCTAAAGGGTGGGAGAGAGTACTTTTGCAAGTGACCAATAATGACATTAATAACAACAAGCAATTTGCTGTAATGAAGCATTTTAATATCTGGAGTTTTTTTTAAGGAGAGGAGGGGGCATCAGTTATGTCGATTAGAAATGAAATGTTGGAACATCTTGGAGTAACTGTTATTAGGCTAACAGAACACTTTCAAAGACTGCATTTCAGGAGGAAATAATTTATGCTATCTTTGTATTTGCCGTCTGGGACTATGTTGCAAGCTGGTAAATACAAGAACAATGTGAGATATTTCCATCACATAGCGTTTGTTATGGATTCATCATGGAATGTGAATCTCTGAACATCAGTTAACTATAATTATCCAAACTTGACCTTCTTGGCTGGTTCAAACAACTTCAGTGCTGTTAGTAGAGGAAGGAGTTGCCCGTCCCTAGTTCCAAAAACACTAGCTGAGATCCTGAGTCCCCAGGCTTCAGGCACACACTTCCCCCATGGACATGGATAAATGCCATGCCTATTGACCTGCAACTTATTTCCAATTGATAAACCTCTAGTAGAGTATCAGAAAAAAATATGCAAAATATCTGGCATAGATCACGCCCTCAGTTGTCCAAAATAGAGGAGCAACCTCTCTGCTCTGCTGACAATACTACACATTTTCAAAACACGAAACTGTTAGCCTTCTGGTGAATTTACATTGTCACTGATTGTGAATTAGGAATGCATTTCTGGAAAATGAAAAAGATCTAACTATAATATCTCCTTAAACTGCTTTCTCAAAAGTTTTAACAAAAGTAGAAACACTGGAAACTCCTGAGGGCTGATTTTCAAGACAACCGTAATTCAAAAACTTTAGGAGTCAACACCTGAACAGATAAAGAAAGGAGTCGGAACATTTGATGTGCTCTTTTCTACCATGATGACATTGTGAAATTTCCATAGATATAAGTTTTATAAATGGTTTTAAGTGGGATTACTTTTAAAATGTGGCCTCTGCATGCCTGTCTTCTGAGTAAGAGTGCAGAACGTGTCCAGTGGTGTGGTTGTGCAGGAAACACGGGGAGGACCTAGAGGGTGTGGAAGTGCGTGTCGCTGTTTGCCCCAGTACCAAATGACACGAGGCAGCAAACGTTTCTTATTGATTGGATCTGCTTTGTAAGGGATTTTCCCTGTGACTTCTTCTAAGGTCAAGGTGCTTGCCCACACTCTCTCTGTCCTTAGCATTTTCTTTTCCAAATATGTTGTGGTCTGGAAACAAGATAATCAACACTTTGGAAGGCAGACTCTGTAATTTATTCCTCTTTGTGTCCCTGGCAATTAGCTTAGCGTCTGGGCTATAGAGAAAAACCAAACTTTTCCCTAACTGATAACTGAAAATTAAGAAGTTAAATTAGAACGTAAGGTGTACATCACCTCAATTTGATCAGATGCTCGTCAAATAAGCCTGGCGTTGGCTGTGTAACCTGGTCCATTCTCCCAGGGCACTCAAGTAATGACCCCCACGCTGAGTGAGCACACCTGGCCTGTTTCATCAGGGTGCTAGGGAACCTCAAAACCCAGCTGGGCACACCTGGTCCATCCTGCCCTAACATTTTAAAAGGCTGAAGAAGCAAACACACATGTAAAAACAAAATTTGAAGATAATGATCTCATAAGAATCACAGAACATCCAGATGAAAATGAAAGATTTAAGCAGGAAGGAGCTATATCTAGCTTTTACAAGAGCTTAAAAACACACAACAGTTGATCCACTGCAGCACAACACCGTGCCACAGTCTACAACACAGTGCAGTTCAACAGCCTATAGTTGGACAGTGTGTTCGTACCCACGGTGCTACTCTCAGACGCTCGCTGGCCAGGCCCACGTGAGTGCCCTGCTGGGTCACTCTCCCGTCTTGGTTCTGTAACATGCACTTTTCCACCAGAAACACTTTAAGTCCCGAGTTCATGTACGTGAGGAGGGTTGTTTCCTAGTGTTAGCATCCTGCCTTTCTGGAAGTTTCGTACTTAAAGTGATTAAAATATAGTCATTTAAAATAGAGATCTTAGCTATGGAAAATTCATTCATTCATTAAGCAGATGTTGAGTAGCTACTGCAACCCAACCACTGTTTTCTCTAGGTGCTTTGGGGTTTATGAGGGGTAAAAAAAAAAAAAAACCAGGAATTGCCATCTTCCTGGAGCTTACATTCTGTGGGGTGGTAGAGACAATAAATAATACAGTAAATAACACATAAAATATAAATACACACATCATATTATGTGTTAGAAGGTGTGTGCAATTTAGAAAAGAGCAGTTTAAGGAGAGGATCACAATTCTAAGGAGAAAAGGGCAAGTTAAGGTGTAAACAGGCTGACAGGACTTGAAAGAGGCTGGACTCCACACACGTGGATTTCTGGGGAAGAGAGTTCCAATCAGAGCAAGAGTCATCAAATGTAAACACCCTGAAGACCATGGCAGACAAATTCCAGAAACAGCAAGGAAGCCAGGGTGGATGGCGGCAGAGGGAGAGAGGCAGAGAGGAAAGGGATGGGGACAGATTGTGCAGGCCTGGAGGGCCTTCATGCGGATTTAGCTCATGCTTTTTAAGAAGATCTGGCTCCCTGTAGAGAGTATTAACAGATTGAAGGGGAAGAAAGATGGAAGAGTTGGTGAAGGTGGGACACTGTTAGCCTCTGGCCATGCGTGGAACAGCGACTCAGCTTTGCTGAGGTGTTGGCTGTGGCGTGTGACAGAGTCGAGTCAAGGGCAGCCCCAGCTTGTAGGCAGAATGGGTGGAGTTGAATGTTTTCCACAGAGATTCAGCTATGTCACGTTTGAGACACCTTTTAAACTGGCAAGTGGAGGTTTAGTTGTTGGAGGTCTGAAGTTCAGGAGAGAGTTCCAGGCAGGAAACATAAATTTAGGAATTTAGGTGAAAAGAACATGTTCAAAGCCACAAAATGACCGTGATCGCCAAAGGTGTGAATCTGGATAGAAGGCTGAGGACTGAGCCTTGAAGGCTTCAAAGCAAGAGGGTGGAAAATGAGAAAAACCCAGCAATGCAGCCAGCAAGGGAAACATGTTGACTCATTTTCTGAGTGTCATTTTTATTGTGCAAATCTCTGCAACACTTCATGGCGGAGGTTGTTACTTTTCTAAATGATTACTTCTTAGGACCTTTGCAATGGGTTACCTGAGATACCAACTGAATTTTTCCTTTTCTTTTTGGATTTAAAAGTTATCCATTGTGGTAGGGGGATTATCTGAGAAAATGGCTGGGTATACTACTCAAACAGCTTTTCCTTTTTAAAATACTTTGGCTGTAAGAATCCCTGGCTTTGAAGGTTAGGAAAAGGTAGGAATAAAAATGGTTAATGACGGACAGGGCGTGGTGGCTCGTGCCTGTAATCTCAGCACTCTGGGAGGCTGAGGCAGGCAGATTGCTTGAGCCCAGGAGTTCGAAACCCGCTTAGACAACATAGTGAAACCCCATCTCTACAAAAAATATGTAAAAAATCAGCCGAGCATGGTGATGTGTGCCTGTAGTCCTGACTACTTGGGAAGCTGAGGCGGGAGGATTGCTTGGCCCCCAGGAGGTTGAGGCTTCAGTGAGTGGTGATTGTGCGCAATGTACTCCAACCTGGGTGACAGCGCAAGACCTATAAAAAATAAAATAAAATAAAAAAGGTTAATGATAAAATGTCACCAAGCTGTGAGTCAACAGCTGCACAAGGAAGCTGTGTTTCTGCTTCTCATGTTGACCCCAAACTTCTGGGTTCCCCAGGCATTTGGAGCTGTACACTCAGAAGCTCTTTTGCAGGCTTCTAGGTCCCAATGCCTACTCCAAGGGAAAACTTAAAGCTATGCATTACGCCACTGTGTCTAGGAGTTTGGGATCCCAAACCCATCTAGAAAAATACATCCAGGTAACTGAACTTTTCATTTCTTCATTTTATACCTGGGTGCCACTTGATAATTAGCCTGGATCACAGGTGGAGGGGTAACGCAAGTAGTTTTACAGGGAGTTGAAAGTTCGACAATGAACTTTACATTTAGTGGAATAATACCCATTGGCTTCAAGGTAACTGAGAGCTGTTTAGTTAGAATGACAAGAAACACGAGCATCTACCCACCAGACTTGGTAGCCACCAGGAAAAGACAGACTTTTTCTCTGAACAGCCTCATCTGGAAACCTGGGCTGAGTGCCTACTATGTGTGGCCCTGGGGCCTGACACTGGGAAATGGATCGATTCTGACTCCTGAGAAATACTTGAGAAGCACTGGGGCAACAATTTCCTATAAAGAGAATAAAGTAACAAGAAAAAAAGAAAGAAAGTGAGAGAGGAGGGATACCTGAGTAACTATACTTTTACAGATCTATAAGAAACCACACTTTATATATCATCTATAAGCAGCCACATGTTTATAGATCTATGTTTTTCTTTTCTTTTTAATGAAGGTAGAACAGATTTGAAGCGCATGTGAAGAACAAATACAAAGAAAAAACCCTAATTTAAAAAATGACCCAAGAGATGTAGATGGGATGAGTCAGCAGATCTTGGTTCACTACTCTGGCGAATCGAGAGTGGTTAGAGATTCATGATGGAGATGGACAAGGATGACGCAGGTGTGGGATGCGGGTGGAAGCCGGAGCCATCCTGGGGAATCCCAAGGTTCACGGGCCTGTGGATGGATGGTCGGAGCTAGGACTCCTGACTGACTTCAGTCCTTCTTCCCGCCTGTGAGGGTAGAGATGGACATTCATCAGTAGATCACCTTATTAAGATTTTACTTTTTAAAATTAACATTTCAATTAAAACTACAGTATGTTATTTTAGAAAATTAAGCAAACACATACTTTAAAAAAATAACTCCCAGATCCACTATCATGAAATAAATATTTTCAGTATTTTGGGGTTTTTCCTTTCAGTCTTTTTTCTAGTAACATGTGCATACGGACATATATTAACATATATTTCACGTTTATATACAACTGTATATTTGAATGCTATTATCTGGGCCTTAATTTTCTGTGACTTTATAGACAGAAACATTTTGCATTTCATTAAACCAGAGTTAGTAAGCCTTTTCAAATTCATTCCGCTTTTTAAAAAGCATGAAAATTATACACTTCCAGAGAATGTCCTTCGCAGTTGAGAAGACAGAAGATAGACTCTGTTGTCTATGTAGTTCTGTCAGCTTTACCATTTTCACCTTATATGAGAAAAACAAGACATGTTTAGTTTCATTCACTAGCATAAACATGCAAATATTGAAATGCTGTTTTCAAATTTCATATGTGTACATTATAGAGATCATTTTTTTAAAAAAAACATTCAGATTTTCAATAGCTGCAATATTAGCATATCTCATCACATGTTTAACTAGCCCCTTCCTGTTGAACAAGCTGTCTTGTTAAGGAAGATTCTTACAATTCCCAAGTGGACAGAGGTCCAATGACACCCTGGGAGAATTTTTGCTTTCTCCCCAGAACAGGTGAGACTGATGATTTGTAGTATGAAGCAAGACACATCACCGTTTCTGTTTTCTTTTGCCAAAGTAGACTGTAGCTTTTCTGAGCTACAGTGAGTGTCCTTGTCACACACCCTCCCAGAGCCCTTTTGGTTAGGAACCCTGTCTGCTTACGCTTTCAGACATGCCTTAGTGGACAGATTACGTGGCTATCAGTTCTTTACATCCAAAGTAGAATAAGAAGGAAATTGTAATTCAGTTTAACCAAAAAGTTGCATATTTTCCCCTGGGTGAAATGATAAAATGGGTCAGAGCCCATGATTCTAACCACATAGGTGCACATACACTCACTCAGGTGGGTACTGAGTAATTCTTCCTTTCTCACTAATTTGAGAGGTCATTTTTATCACTAACAGAATGTACCCAGGCATCACTGCATGCAAGACTGCTACCTGCTCTCTGAATCACACAGGGCGAGTTTATGCCAATGCCCAAACCAGAGCACACAGGAAAAGGTAGGGCACAAGGGCCCCCAGACCTGAAAGATGTTTGTCATTAACTCCACCTGAGTGTAGTATTCTATAGAAAGTGGTGAAAATTTTCCCAATTAAATGTTCATTTGGGGAGGTATAAATGCTATGCTTAGAGGGGCGCAGAGTTCACTGTAGGTGGCTGACCCAAGCAAAGTCAAACCACCGTTCCAGTTCCCAGGGCACCCTGCTTCACATCCTGTGTAATCTCGGAAAGTCTAGCCCCACAGGCAACCACAGCTACTGTTACTCCTACATTCCAGCACTTCCTGCACAACCAGCAGGTGGGAAACTTGGTTTTTACTTTTCCATACAGACCTAAGGATTTGCAAACTATGTACCACAGTTTCTGGCATACAGTAAGAGCACTATAACAAAATTCATATGAGTCTACGGAATTTTTAGTTGGCCTAATTTCTGATAAAGTTTCTTATATTCTTTAAATAAACAATAAACCTTACTTAAGAATGAATGATATTAAAATATATTGTTGAATTTTATTTTTAAAATCCTAATATAGAATTTATGAGTCTATATTTATAGGTGAGATGATTATTTATCTTTTATTTTTGCATTTTTTCAATGAATTTAGCTATAAATTGTACACCAGATTTATTTTAAAAAATGAGTAATTATTCTACTTATTTACTTAAGCTATGAAAACACATACACATAAAGTTATGTATTGATGGGTGGCTTAAAAGTCCTCACTGATAAAAAAAAAAACCTTTTGACTTATAGCATAATTTCACTTTTGTTTTTTGGTTCACATTGTAGAAGCTTAACATTTTCATTTTTTAACATGGTTACTTTATTGAGATATTCTAATATTTCTGGAGTCAATTGTGTTACTTTTTAAGATATTTCATGGTTTAAAATATCTATTCTTATCCCACCCCTGCTTAGTAGTTTAATGAATATAGAATCCAGGGTTGAAAGTAATTTTCCCAGAAAATTAGAAGATATTTGCCCATTATTTTTAGCTGCCCTTGTTGCTGTTGAAATGTCTTGTACTATTCTCATTGTTGGCTCTCTGTATGAATCACACTTTTTTCCCTTTTGCAGTTGTGAGATGTTTTCTTTGTCTCCACTATTCTAAATTTTATCATAACCTTGTCTTGCTGTATGGCTATTTTCATCCATTGTGCTAGGTGCTTGGTGGACTCATTCACTCTGGAAGCTGGTGACCTTTAATTCAGAGAGCATTTCTTGAATTATTTATTGGTTTATTTTCCCTCAAGTCTTTCAATTACTTCAGTGGAAGCTCATTCTAAAAGTGCAGAAGATTCTTCAGGACGTTGGCACTCCTGGAGTTCTTCCCTAATCTTCCTAACTTCTCTTGGTTTTCCGTGTGTGGGGGCATTTGTGTGTGCTTTTCCTTGGCTCTTTTGGGATTTCATGGATATTTCAGTTCACTCACTAATTTTTTAATGAGGTCTACCATCTTTTAAAGTTTCAGTAGCACCTTCCTGACCTCAAAACACTGTTCTGTTTTTTGGACTCTGCTCTTGTTTCATGAATAGGACAGATACTTTAATCTCTCTGGTAATATCAGTACTTTTTTAAAAAACATTCTCCAATCTCAATTTCCTTATTCTTCAATACTCTTTTAATCTTTTGCTTATTTTTGCTCTTTATCTTTCATTTGAATCTTTAAAAACATTTCTATTAATCCTTGGCTCACATTTAAGAGAAGAGCCTTGTGAGTCTTGTAAAAGGGACTGGAGGCCACCTCCCTGGGCAAAACTAGACACACATGGAGCCTCTCAGACCTACAGGGACCTGCCTTACTTCAGTCCAGGAATGTTTTCTCAGCTGTATCTTTGAAAGGCCTCCTCTTCTATGCTTTCTTTCTTTCTTTTTTTAAGAAAAAAACACTTTTTTTAGGCTATTCTGCTGCATTTGAGTCTCTCTCTCTCTCTCTCTCTCTCTCTCTCTCTCTCTCTCTCTCCCTCTCTCTCTGTCTTTGAGACAGAGTCTCGCTCCGTCTCCCAGGCTGAAGTGCAGTGGTGCAATTTTGGCTCACCACAACCTCTGCCTCCCGGCTTCAAGTGATTCTCGTGCCTCAGCCTCCTGAATAGCTGGGATTCCAGGAGTCTGCCACCAGGCCCAACTAATTTTTTGTATTTTTCAGTAGAGACGGGGTTTCACCATGTTGCCCAGGCTGGTCTCAAACTCCTGAGCCCAAGCGATCCACCTGCCTCAGTCTACCAAAGTGCTGGGATTACAGGCATGAGCCACCATGTCCAGTCTCTTTTCTTTTTTGTTTTCTGTTGTTTTCTCCTCCTGAATATCTTCTCAAATTTAGTCTTCATATTACTAATAATATATAATAAAGTATTAATAATAATAAATTTTTTATACCAATAATCTTCTGGCTAGGGTTAAGTCTGACATATGTCACCCACTGTATAAATTTCATCTGTCATCATGCTTTTGAGCTGAAAAAATGCTGAAGAGGTTTTTAAATAATTATTTGTCCTAATAGAAGCATATTTTAGTACCTGTACTTCAGGGTATTCCTTTCCTCATCTTCTGCAGATATACTCTTAATTTATCCTAAGACCTGGGAATGCCTTATGCAGACCTTCCCTGAGGCCCACACTTGACCGTGTGAGGATGGATGCCTGCTCCTAGCCCAGTCAGCCAGCTGAGGAGTCCACCTGAGGCACCTGTGAACTGTGTCTGGCCATGCGCTCTATTCTTTAACCCAGTTTCATAGGCAGAGATCTAGCAGAAAATTTCCCAAGATTCTGTCTATAAATTGTCTGGCAATCCTTGTTCTTGTGGTCATTTTGAGTGTCCATATATGTTATTTATTTCTCCATCTGCATTTAGTGGGAATATAGGGGCAGCTCTGTCAGCAAATTTTAACAGACACCATTTTAAATGAAAAGGTAAATAGATCTTTCCCCACCTCCATGCAAATCCACTTTTCAAATTTCCAAAAATCCACTGCTTTGTGAAATAGGCCACACTGTGCAGTATTTCTCCACTTCTTAAGAAAACAACCTGCAAGTTTTATTTTTCCATGCATTGAGCAAGTCTACATGCAACTTCTGCACTTGGCTTTGGGTCCATTAAACCAATGACTGGCTCTGTTCCATGTCTCCTGATGATGAGAAATGTGATCCCAGGCTGAATGGATGTACAAGCTGTGATCAAGCACTGCTGCTTGGTGGCATTAATATTGCTATTATTTATTATTTACATATTTAATGACCTTATTGATATTATGCACTGTTAGCGCTACTAATTATAACACAATAAACATAATTTATAAACACAGTTTATGGTGATATACATAATCAACCACTAGTGACAATACCTGGAACAGCTGCAGCTACTTCTCGTTATCACTGACTATGCTCACAGAAAGCCTTTAAAATAAATATTTTAACGAATTAGAAACAGATTGTGGCTAACACGTGTGATAGTTTCTTCAGAATAAATCCAAATGATCATTTTATGGGAATGATGTGCATCCACATCCTTGAAACTTCACAAAGATCCTTCTATAAATAACATCCTGGTAAGATTTATGGTGCAGAGTATCAATTGAAGAACTGTGAGGATCGCTGGATAACATTATGGCCAAAAGATAGAAGTGTCCAAGGGGTAGCAAGTGCACTGGGAGGGCCCTTCTTGTCCTTGGTCTCTGCAAAGACAGGTTCTAAGTCATGATAACACTTTTCTTGGATCCAGAGATACAGTGAGTGTGGGGTGAATACAGATCAGAAAACATATATAACTCAACAGGTCATATTTCAGGTCATCTGTTCAAAGGAGCCAAAAAATATTGGATTAAATAAGCTTTGACCCATCTCTTCACCCCTGAATAGCAGTCACCAAGTATTTGGTGATGCCACAGGACTTGGCAACAGAAAATAATAATTTTCTGAATTTCTTCTTCATGGAGGTTCATTGGAATTTGAAATATATCCATAGCTCATGTCGATAATGTGTTATTGTATACATTTTTAATTGGGGGACAGATTTTAAATGAAATGAACCCAATAAAGTTTATTTCTAAATGTGAATTGAATCATTTTAGTAGAAATAAAATTATTTTATGTATAATATATGCTATCTAGAACCATGTCTAGATATCATAATAATTTTCTGAATTTCTTCTTCATGGAGGCTCATTGCAATTTGAAATATAGCCATAGCTCACTTTAATAATGTGTTATTATATGTATTTTTAATCTGGAGACAAATTTTAAATGAAATGAACCCAATAAAATGTATGTCTAAATGCAAACGGAATAGTTTTAATAGAAATAAGATTATTTATGTACAATATATGCTATCTAGAACCACATCTAGACCCATGTTCAAATCAATCACTTCTTCATCTAGTTGGACCTTACTTGAAGGTAATCCCTTATTTTCTCCCACTCTTGATATCTGAGCATTAGGTCAGCCAACAGCATCCATCCTTGCTCCAATCACTTTGTTCAGCTATTTCCAGTGGAGATTCACTCCAGCCTTTAACTAACCGTGTGCACATATTAAAAGTGTTTAACATGTCTTCATCAGTCTCAATTAGTCTCCCTGTCAGGGTGCTTCTTTTTTTTTACTGCATCTTTTCTCAAAGTGCACATGCTTTCTGCACATATCTCTTCACTCTTACTCCTTCAAGGCCTGGATGATAGCAACATCTTTAAAGTTTGATTTAATTTGTTTTCTGTTAACAAGGCTTGTGTTTCAATTCCAGAAAAAAAATTGTTAGGTGGAGGAGTGTGAAATATTCGTAAGTTGCTAAACACCACTGAAGGCTGCTCTCTTAGCAATTAAATTTTATTCCAAACGCCATTTGAGCCCTTCATAGTTATATTCATCACACTAGCTTGAATTCTGTCCCCAAATCCCTAACACTCTCCAATCCAAACAGGCTAAATGGGATTCCCTTGATACAAATGCTCTCACCCAACCCCCCACAACAGTTTTGAGAATACTTCTTGCAATCACTACATATATTTGATGTTTAACTTCTTCACATTCATTCCTTTCTTATACCCACAGATAAACCTGTATTTAACCGACAAAGCTTAGAATGGAGCAAATAGGATAACTTAATCTACCACATTTCATTCAAGCTCCTAATTTGTGAGGGGCAGAAAGAGGTATGTTCCTTAATTACTTTAATAAAGATTATGCATAAACTAGTGTAGCAATTCTGAACAGATCTTTTAAAAGGCAGCTTCTGGCTAGAACTTATTAAAGACAATGCGCCATTCTACAACTATGTGGGCAAATCAAAATACTAATATCCTTTGTATTAGAGAGCATTATTTTTCATTTCTTTGAAAAAGTTGCTTATGCAGGAGGAACAAAAAGATTCCCAGGTATTACACTGAACTGTACAGAACTGCAAATATAGGATGATATTTTTACATACAAAAAAAGCAATTTCATACGACTTAGTCTAATATCAGAGCATTAATGGTGCTTTCTAGACACAATAAATTTTGTTCCACACACCTAAGCAAATAGCAAGATGGTGGGCTACCAGTTAAGTGCCTTAAATAGCAGACCCTTTTTTGCAGTTGTAGCTTTATGATTCCCTGGAAGAGGCAATTTGATTCTCTGAAATACTGATCCTCCCACTCCTTTCCCTAGAGGAAGGGAGCGAGGTCCCTGGCAGCATGAGCCAGGTAAGAGCTGAATAAGACAGAAACAGAAGATTCTAATGCTTCTGCTATGCAGCCATTACTCTCCGGTACCATTTTTAAGCAGTGACCCCAAAGACATTTGGAAGTTACAACACGGATCAGGATGTATTTTGCATGTCTTTACTTTCGGTCACTTCCCTTAGCTAAAAGCAGAAATATTAGATAGCTGCTACAGGATCAGGAAATGGGTCTAAGCAGATGTGCACAAGATAGATGACTTTTTATGTACCCTAGAGAATTGCATTGACAATGTATTAAAACTAAATTATCTTTAAAATGAGTGTGATTAATAACAACCCACAGAGTGAGCCAGGATTTCTATGGTATAAAGAAGTCACAAAGGGTTTGTTTGCCTTGTAGTTGGTCTTCAGATACCCTCATGGTAAAATTATCAACATGTGATAGCAGGACTCTTTACTGTTAGGAATAATCAATAGGTGAATATGGCTTTTCAGAGGACTAGTCCAAGGTCTTTCAACCCATATTAGAAGGTAATGGACCAGCAGACGTTGCAAGTAATCATGCGATATTTCTTGTCCTTTGTTCCTGGGAAGAGTGGTGCCAGATCGTGACATTTTTCCTGGAATAGAGGTTTCAAATGAACACACATGATACAGATCTGCCAATGTGAGAAGTTTAATATTTATTGTTGTCCCCACCACTCAATCTTCCTTTTCAGCTTCTCAGAACATGAAATACCAACTAATGATTCTATTGTTTTATACATCTTTTCTCCAAACATCAACAGTGATTAAAAGCAGCAAATGGTGCATTTTTCTTGAGAGGGAGTTTTGCTCTTGTTGTCCAGGCTGGAGTGCAATGGCATGATCTTGGTTCTCTGCAACCTCCACCTCCCAGGTTCAAGAGATTCTCCTGCCTCAACCTCCAGAGCAACTAGGATTACAGCACTTGCCACCATGTGCAGCTAATTTTTATTGTATTTTTAGTAGAGACAGGATTTCACCATGTTGGTCAGGCTCATCTTGAACTCCTGACCTGCGGTGGTCCACCTGCCTCGGCCTCCCAAAGTGCTGAGATTACAGGTGTGAACCACCATGCCCAGCTGATACATTTTATTTATCTAAATAGCAAAAATGTACAGTAAAATGCATCTTCATAGATGAAAACTGAAAATTTTATATTTTATTTACATAATGCCAAATATTTAAATAACAGAAAGTTGCAAAGTTTTTGGTGTCATATAGACATAGGTGTTACCTGGAACACATTTCTAACTGTGAAAACAAAGTTGCTCTACTAAGCACAGTATCTACATGGTTATTTATTTAGATTTTTAGATATATACACTAGTTTTCTAGTATGTGTCACATATAAATTTATAATTTATAATCAGCTGAATTTTTCATGTTAAAGAAATATTGACAAAAAATATATTTTTGATGATGTTATGATGATAACTACAGTAGTAATCTCCTGGAACTGTGAGCCAAACTCAAACCCTGCCGAGCAGCATAGCCAGAGCTGCATGGGTCCCAGATCGAGCTCCTGTTCCACAGTCAACCTGCATTTGTTCTACCGATTTGCTTCTTCATGGCATTCCTTCCTCAGTCATGGAATTAACAGTGTGTGGTGACAATTAAGCTTGCTCATTGGAATTGCCTTCCCAATGGAACCAAAATCATTCATACCAATACTATTCAGTAGACTGAATCAATACCAATACTATTCAATACTAAATCATCAATACAAATACTATTCACTTTATTCACTACATCCAGTGTCTATTTGCTGCTGGCCAAATGTTTTGTTAGTTTGTGTCTTCCATGAGTCGAGGAGCTCCTCAAAAGCAAAGGTCCAGTCTTCTTCAGCCAGGTCTCCACCATGTGCTGGCCTGGAGCCTGCATTTAATAACTATATTTTTAGTAACATGAATTAATGAATGAATGAAAATTACGTGAACAGGTGAGGACATATACCTGAATACAAAATTTTAATTAAGAAAAGAAAGTTTAGCAGAATGAAATGTCTATGGCTACTAATTTGAGGGTAGTGATTTGCAAAGTGAAGTGATGAAAGTGAATGGAGTGGGAGAAGAATCAGCTGGAAGGGCTCTGCAGCAATTGGCCTGGATGATCAGAACTGGTTTGTGTTGTGCTTGGAAGACAAATGCTAGCATTTCTCATTGATGTGGTCTCAGCCACCCTGTCATGCTTGTGCTCATTTCCTTACTGACTGGAACAGCTTCAAGAGGTTACAGGAGGAATCACAAAACCCAAAAGCTCTGTATCTGCCATATTCAGCAAAATAGTTCATTCCTAATACAACCCTTAGCATCTTGCTGAAATCTGTAAACTGCAAAGCCTTTTTTTCCCTAGGAAATGGTCAATGATCAAATATTTTCATCAATATTTGATTGAACAAATTCAATGAGGCTCACTGAAATAAAACATAGTTTGTATGTGAAAAATCAAGAAGAAAAAGAGGACATAAGTTTTGAGCACTAAGTCAAGCAATAGTAAGAGCAGGAGGGGTAAACTCAAGAATAAAAGGAAATAAGTTAAAATTTTAAAAACTTGCAGGGAAATAGAAAAGTAAGTAGAAATTATACAAAATCACCAAGAGCCTGACTTAGAGATATACTTCTGACATTTAGACCATGCTACACCCGATGAGGAGATCTCTATGGCGTCTGGGGAAATAGTCCCCACCGCTCCCTCTGCACACTTGCAGTAACAGGTAGCTTGTAGCTGTCAAGGTAGCCTCTCCATGAGACAGCTCTAACCCACCACAAGAATGCCCTTATAATGAGCAGAAAACTGCCGCACCAAAACTTGGTCTCAGCTCATCAATTTGAAGCAACACAAGTTAACTATCTTAACTTTTCCTATGAGCCCGACACCAACTATTTGGAGAGATGTGTCATGCGCCACCACTAAGCAGAGGATGCTAAGCAAATTTTCCCATCAGTTCCTTCCGTCAGTCCCTGTAAGAAGTGTCTTCCTCCTCCTCACCCTCACAGACATAGTGACCATCATTCAGAGAAGGATGCTTCCACAGCGGCACAGGACAGGCTGCACCCTCCAGATATGAGCTGCACTCTGTGAGTGCATTGGACAAACGGTGTGAGTGCATTGGACAAATGGTGTCAGTGAATGTGGTCATCACTATAATTCTATTAATGTGGCTTCTACCTGCACTCACTTGTGAGTGAACACATTATGAACTAAGACAAGTGAATTGCCATTAAATTAGGGCAAGTTTTTGGAGGATTTTCCTTTATAATTGAAGGACATAACAGTGAAACCCATTTCTGTCTCTTCAGAGAGAGCAAATAATAAGCACTTCCCACTTTGTTGTTTCAGAAATCCAGTTTCATACTCCCTACCCTCAAAACCCCTGCACCCTGAAAACTTTTTCCTGTCTCTTTAAGGAGTCCCCCTGATATCATTACTGCTTAATAATCATCTAAGAACCAGTTAAAGTGCTGTGAAGTTATAGAACATTTTATACTCAATCTACCTTCCCCCACATGATGCCCTGGGTTTCTCTCTGTCCTGAGAAGCCCACCTACCTTGAATCCACCTGGGACTCCCTGTCACCCAACTCTCCAAGCAGACCCTGAGGCCAGCCTTCTTGCAAACTCTCACAAACGTGTTCCTTCTGATTACCTTAGGTAGTACATGCCCAATCTGAAAATCAATCTCATCTAACACAAAGTAGTCGTTTAGGTTGTGCTACTGAATGCTTGGGAGAGAAGACTTCTTTTTTGATGTCACCTTAATGAATCAATCAGCTTATTCAAGCAGGTATCAGTTCATTGTTTAAACACTCACTCGATGCCAAGCATCACATATGTTCCTGATAACATGAAGGTGTGAGTCCAGGAGCTCTGACTTTAAGGCCTGCTTAACTCTACTCTCAAGAAACGTACACTTGGAGATCAGTTTCCTTGGGGTAAAGAGTTACAGAGAGACTTGCATTAAAATTAAATTTCAAAGATTAAAAATTATTGAAAAGTGCCTGTTTAAAGTTGGAATTTGAATCAAATGATTTCTCTGAAGTGAAATAGTTCCAGCATCCTAATTTTTCCCGGCATAATTTTAACAATTAACATTCTTTCCCCTCCCCACCCCCAAGAAGAACTGATCATTTATGAAGATTTATGTCTATCATATTCAGGAGTAGCTCTGAGTAGGGGTGGGCATTTTTTTACATAAGTGTAATTATATGTAAGTGCTATAATTTAATTACCATGATTCCATTCCTATTGATTTCAGATACCCATCTAGAGCCTACAGATATGGTTGTGTGAAGCTGACAGATAGGATCATCTATTTGAATGCGTATGGACCCTATAAAAAGACAGAAAAGATCACTTGTTAAATAATATCAAGAATTTTGTCCCAGGAGATATTAAGGTAGCTGTATTAAGTAAAGTATCTGATTTTTAGGAGAAGAGGGCAGAATGGGGCCTGGTCACAGAATGTTACCTAGGCAACACCTAAGGCAAATGATGGCAAAGGAGCAAAGTGCAGATATACAAGTTAAATAGGAGGATGCAGATTAGTGTATACAACCTAAAACTAGATACAGTGTGCCAGCGGCAACCATTCAAGTAGATGGGATTGTGGTGGATAAGAAATTCAAGATCCCGACCCATCAGTGTGAACATTTCAGTTCTACCCCTGGCTCCAAAAAGCAGTGCTCAGAATACGAATGGATAAAATCCCTACAATTCTCACAGTATTATAGTTTGTAGAAGGTGTCTCTGAAAAAAAAGAGAAAGAGAACACCCCACAAGAGAGAAGTCTGGACCTGCAACTGAGGGCACAACCAGGAAGGCAATGACAACTGCCCATCTTCCAAGGCAAGGGCTTCACGGTCACGTCTTGTGGCTGGTGATATGCTCCAGGCTAGGTGGGAGAGGCAACTTTACAAGTGATTACATGGGATTCATCGTTGAATTGACTTTCTCTGCCTCTAGTAGAGGGCTTATGTTCCATAGGTGACAGGATCCTGTCTGACATCTGCAACACTCTACTCCCAAGACTAAAATAAAGTAAATCACATATTAATGGCAAAAATTAATTAGTTATTGGTTAAAAAAAAACATGTAAAACCTGGAGAAGAACACAGTTGTGGAGGGGGAGAACGTTTTCAAGAAACAGCAGCAAATACCTTGATGTGCTTAAGAATTTAATAAAAATATGAGCTCAATAAAAAAGAACCCAAAAACAAGTTGATGAAAGGAAAAACACGAAGGAAGGAGCCAATGTATGTATATTAAGGTCAATTTAACTGTTTCCCTCACCAAATAGGAAACAGGATACAGTGTAATTTTATATTAACAGTCCACTGAGTACAGACAAATTTTATCCACACTCAACAGATGTTGAGGCTTTCAGCTGAATTATAGCAATAAATTTTTGGTGCATGTTTTGGAAGATGTTTCCAAAACTGTAACACTTAATTAAACTAGTAAAAACTTTCCTTAAAGTTGATTATTTTGTTGTTTGATGACTGCTGGGTTTTTAATATTCATCTGTATTAATTTTGTCCTGAATTCACACAGGAGACATTCTGGATCAGAGACAGATTTCTGATTAAATGCCTCACAGTAAATAGTAAGTGTATGCACCCCTCTTTTTGCCTCTAGCATTTTACCCCTGAAGAGATGTGACATGGAATTCTTCCTACACAAATGACTGGATACCCAGAGTGTGACACTCAATTTTACATGTTATATGGCCGGGCTATAACATTAATTCAATTAAACACTAATATAGGTGTTGCTGGGAGAGTATTTTGTAGATGTGAAGATACCTACAAACAGTTGAGTTTAGGTGAAGAAGATCATCTTCTGTAATTTGGGTGAGCCTCATCTGATCAGTTGAAAGGCCTTAGGAGCAAAACTGAGTTTCCTTAAGGAAGAAGAAATTCTGCCTGTGGACTTAGCATCAGCTCTGCTTGAGAGTTTCCAGCCTGCTGCTCTGCTCCAGAGATTTCAGATGTGCTCAGCCAATACCCATAATTGTTTAAGCCAATTTCTTGCAATCTCTCTTTCTCTCTGCTAATGCATTATTTATAATTCATGACTTTTGAAAATAACTTCATTTAACAAATTGTAAAACTCATACAGGGAATTTAGGATTGTGGTTTGCTTGCATTTTTCTGTCCACACACACACACACACACACACACACATAAACACACAATTGTTCTATTTCTCTAGCAGAGCTCTAACAAACGCATATTTTGGTACTGACAGTGGAGTGGTGCTATGACAAACACATAGCAATACTGACATGGCCATGGAATTGGACAATGGGTAGAGTTTGGAATAATTTTTTTGAGGAGCATACAGCCAAAGTCCAAATTCCTTGAAAGGCTATTGGTAGAAATTTGCTGTTAGAAGCATTTCCAGTGAGGACTTGGAGAAACTACATTTCCAGTATAATTGGAAACTGCCCCCACCTTTGCTTCCAGCAACCTGTTCTGTGCACAGTTCTCAAGGTGGAACAGGTCACGTGACTCCTCTGTGACTCCTCTGCTCCTCACCCTCCAGTACCACCTGTGTCACTAAGAGGAAATGTCAAGGTTCCTTTGCCACTCACCAAGCCTCCGAGCACTGACCACAGAGGGCCATGGCCTTCCTGCCTTCACTTCCTCCTGTTCCTCCCTCACCTTCGGCTTCGGCATCGCTGGTCCCTGGCTCTTCCTTGATGGTGCCAGTGATGGCAGCAGTGGCCCATGTAGCATGGCTGCTGCCATGATGCCGGCTGTGGCAGGGGAGGCATGGCTGGGGCTGCCCCCTCCACCAGCTGCTGGGAGCCAGAAACAGGGGAAAGCCCCTTCCCCATCCAAGCTGGTGGGGCTCCTGCCCATCCTCCTGGATGCAGCTGGAGCCACCCAGCCATAGCTGGAGACCTTGGCATCCCTGTGCTCTTGGGGACCTGGGAAGCCCTCTTCCCCTCACAGGCTCAGAAGTGCCTGCTGCTGTTGCCTGGCCTCTTCCCGCTGTGGCACCTGCTCTGAATTTGGAGCAAAGTTGTGGCTGAGCCTGGGGGCTGTTGCCACTCTGCTGAGTGTGTCTGCACTCAAAGCAGCACTGATACGCTATTCCCCTGCTGCCTTGGCCCCCTCCAGACCTTCGGTGCCCACAAGAACAGGAGGGAAGCCAAGTAGGAACTAAAGGTAACTCAGCATGGGCCAGCAGGTGCCCCTCAGCACAAACAGCCTGGATGCCATGGATGACACATAGATGGTGGCAAGGGGCAGGTCCCTGGTGAAGCCCCACCTTCTAGCCAAGGATGGCCTGAAGCCTGAGGGCCAGGCTGTCAGTTCCAGGTGGAATCCACAGCCCAGAGTGAGAACTTATGGTGCTTTTCCCTGGCTCAATCATGCCTTCCCATGGACTAATCAGCATATACCTGTCTTCTGACACCTATAAAAACTCTCAGACTCAGAGACTCACAGAGAGGACAGGTCAACCTGCCTGTGGATAAGAGCTACCCACTCTGGATCTCCTCTCCACTGAGGGCTGCATACTTGTCAGGATGACCTGCCTGCAGAAAGAAGCTACCCACTCTGGGTCTCCGGAGAGCTGTGCTGTCACTCAATAAAACACCTATTTGCTTTGCTCACCCTTCGGTTGTCTGTGTACCTCATTCTTCCTGGACATGGGACAAGAACTTGGGACCTGATGAATGGTGGGACTGAAAGAGCTGTAACACACACAAGGCAGACACATGACCCCCACTCACCATGTTGCAGGCAATAAGAAGGAGAGAAGGAGAGAAGAGCTGTGGCCCTTCAGGGAGCCCAGACCTAGGAGCTCCCTGAGCCAGGGCTGTGGTAATCCTTTTGGGGTTCTGTAGTTCCTGGCATCTCCAAGCTTCCAGGCACCACCATGTTTCCCGGTCCCCACAGTGGAAACCACTTGCAGTACTCCTGGTCCAGCCACAGACTTGAAGGGAGCAAGCACCTGTGCTGGCACCCGGAGCAACAGTTGCTTTACTTGGAAACAATAGTTGCTTCAGTCTAGAAACATGTTTACATAAGAATGGTGATTGCAGTGCTGTTTTTAAAAGCAAAAAAGTGGGAGTAAAATGAGCCATTAGAATACTAGCTCTAAAAGTTCTGGTAGAGAAACACAATGGAACATTAGAAAACAATTTATAAATCTGATGCCTCAAACTAAGGGAGGAACAATAGAATGGTGATAAGGGGTGAATAAAGGAGGTATGTGTTTATATAAACAGGATTTCTTTGGAGATTAGATGTAAGAAAAAATTTGTCAGAAATGAATCCAAAATTTTTTTTTTGAGATGGAGTTTCACTTTTTTGCCCAGGCTGGAGTGTAGTGGTGCGATCTTGGCTCACTGCAACCTCCACCTCCCAGGTATGTTTCAAGGGATCCTTCTGCCTCAACCTCCCGAGTAGCTTGGATCACAGGCATACACCACCGCACCTGGCTAATTTTTGTATTTTTAGTAGAGACCAGGTTTCACCATGTTGGCCAGGCTGGTCTCAAACTCCTGACCTCAAGTGATCCACTGCCTTGGCCTCCCAAAGTGCTGGAATTACAGGCATAAGCCACTGCACCCAGCTGTCTCAAAGATTTTTTGATGGGTAACTGGTAGGTAAGAACTTGACATCAAATGAGAAGAAGAATATCACCAAGGATATTTCCAGTTGGGAAGATTGGAATTTTAATTTGGACAGGTTAAATTTAAATATTATGTGACATCTCTCTTATGGATAAAATTTGTTTCCCAAAAGATATGTCGAAGTTCTAGTGCCTCATACCTGTTAATGAGAACTTATTTGGAAATTTGACCTTATAGAAATAATCAAGTTGAGATGAAGTTATTAGGGTGGGCTTTAATCAGGTATGAGTGGTGCGCTTATAAGAAGGAGTGAAGGCCCAGTGAAGGCTCATGCCTGTAATCCCAGCACTTTGGGAGGCTGAGGCAAGCAGATCATGAGGTCAAGAGATTGAGACCATCCTGGCCAACATGGTGAAACCCCATCTCTACTAAAAAATACAAAAATTAGCTGGGTGTGGTGGTGCGTGCCTGTAGTCCCAGCTACTCCAGAGGCTGAGGCAGGAGAATTGCTTGAACCTGGGAGGCAGAGGTTGCAGTGAGCCGAGATCACGCCACTGCACTCCAGCCTGGCGCCTGGTGACAGAGCAAGACTCTGTCCAAGAAAAAGAAAAAAAAAAAGAAGGAGTGAAGACACACAAGCAGAGGAAGAAAGGCAAGGGCCATACAATGACGGGGGCAGAGACAGGAGTGATGTTCCTGTAAGCCAGAGATTTCCAGCAATGCAGATGCCAAGAGAAGGCATGGAACATGTTGTCCCTCAGGTTTTCAGATGGAGCGCAACACTGCGGACACCATGATTTCAGACCTCTTGCCTGCAGAAGCATGAGAGAATAGATTTCTGTTGTTTTCAGCCACCAACTTTGTTGTGATTGGTTACAGTAGCCCTCATAACCTAGTACAGTGAAGAAAAAGTAAGCAGGATTATTCCTGCTTGTGAGGAGAAAGGAGGTAACTGGGCCATCCTTTCTGAGAGGTCTCCTGCTCACTGCTGTCCTTTGGTGTGTAAAAAACATCTCTCTATGAAGCAGCAGACTTGTGTGTCTTGGGTTTTGTGATCCAGAGATGTCTCCAATGTCCTAGACTTTATTTAGCCTTGAAGACGTTGAGGCAGTGTTATTTGGCCACCTGAAGACACTAGAGATGTCTGTTTTGGATCAGAGCAATTAACTAGAAAATGACTTCAGGTTAGATTTTCGTGAGATGTAAAGAGTATCAGGAAGCTAGTACTTTTTCAGGAACACTGGGAAATACAGGCAAGATTGAATTCTCCACAATTACAAATGACTAATACTGGAAATAAAAATTAGACTAAGTAAATTTTATATGATTGAAATTATGCAAAGCATATTTTCTGGTCACTATTGAGTTGAACCAGAAATCGATAACAAAAAGATATGTGAAAAAATCTCTTAGTGTTTGCAAATTAAATAATACATGTCAGGATACATTATGGTCCAAAGAAGAAATAATGAAGTAAACTATCAGATAGTTTAAGTAAATTGAATAAAAGTCAGTGTTTCAAAACATGTGAATGCAGTGAGAATGGTGCTCTGAGGAAAATTTGTGGTATTCAGAGCTTACATTTTAAAAGAAGAAACATCTCAAGTTGATTATCTAAGTTTTCACATTTAAAAAAGGAGCAAATTAATCCTTTTGTAGGGAAATAAAGATAAGAAGAGAAATAAATAATTCGACAATGCGAAGGTAAGAATCAGTTAACTTTAAGTTAGGTCAATACAAAATATCCAGGAGACAATAGCGAATGACCTGAAATATTGATAATTGGCATCCCAGAAGAAAAAGAGAGAGAACAGGATAAGAGAAATAGTTGAAGAAATAATGGCCAAGAGTTCTCTAGAATTAACATAGACACTGAACAATAGATACAGAAGTTTAAATAACATCAGGCAGAATAAATTCCACCAAGAGGTCACAGTGAAACCAAACACAACACACATGTCCCCTGGCACACACACATATACACTCACATGAATATTATCTAAGTATATGATACTCAAATTGCTTAAAGTGAAATCAAACAAGGAAATCTTGAAAGCAGCCAGGTATAAAGAAACACCACACACTGAAAAATAAAGCTAAACCCAGCCTACTCCTTGTCAGAAACTGTGCTAGATAGAAGACAATAAAGGAACACTTTTAGAATGCAGAAAGAAGGAGACCAAATAAAAAATATATAAAATAAAAATGTTTTTTCCAGTGAAATTACCTTTCACAAATAAATAATTCTCCCAATAATGTAAAATTCAAGAAATTAATTGCCAGCAGGCTACCTCAACAAGAGACATTAAAGAAAGTCTTTAAAGTAGAAAAACTATGATTTCAGACTAAAAATTAGAGCAACAAAAATAAGTACTGGGAATGGAGTAAACAAAGGTGCACACGTATTTCTTTTTACTTATCTTTAATTATTATACAAGATGATTACTGTGTAAATAGAAAATCATAGCACAGGTTGAGCATCCCTAATTAGAAAATCCAAAAGCTAAATGCTCCAAAATATGAAACTTTTCAAGTACCAACATGACCCTCAAATCAAGTGCTCATTGGAGCATTTTGGATTTCAGATATTCAGATGAGGGTTGCTAACCTGGTGAATGTAATGCAAATATTCTGAAATTTGAAAAAATCCCACATCCAAAATTCTTATGGTCACATGCATCTCCAAGTAAGGATACTCCACCTGTAATACAGTATATTTACAGCTAACCTAAGGGTAAAATATGACAGTAATAGTGGAAAGCATGGGAAATATGCTGCTCTAAGGTTGGGAAGTGGCTTAATATTACTTGAAAGTAGACTCTAATGAATTAATGGTTACCTATTTTTAAAAATGGGATATAAAAATAACTCAATATAGAAGACAGAAAAAAATCCTAAAAACTGTTTAACCCAAAGAAGGAACATAAATTAGAAATAAGGAAACCAAGAATGATCAAACAATTAGAAAACAACCGGCAAGAGGGGGTTGACTTTTTCTCTCATCAATCATGTTAAATGTGAATGATTCACTTTGCTCCAGAAAAAAAAAAATGGCATAGACTTGTCTCTTTCCACTTCTCTGAGCTAAAAATTGTACATACCCTGGAAACAATGCAAGAGACAACCAAAGGAGAACTCTCAACAGTGAGATGCAAAAGACAGTTTGGTTCAGGACCCAGGGACTGGAGGAGCAATGTAGGATCAGGGCATCTTAGAACATTCCCATCCAACAGAAGAAGTGACGCTAGCCCAGCATTTTTCAACCTCAGCTGAGCAATGGAAGGCCACTCAGATAGGGTCCTCCTTCTTCTAGATCAAATGGAAGCCTTTAAGAGAAGGAAACAACAAACTACAGATTGGTAGAAAACAGTATACCCCTCAATGGATCTGTATGTAGAATCTACAAAGAACTCTCAAAAATCAACAGTCCAAAAAAACCCACAAATAATTTAGTTAGAAAATGGGCTAAACATGTAAAGAGACATTTATTGAAGAGGGTATGCAGATGGCAAATAAGCACATAAAAAGACGTTTATCATTATCCATTAGAGAAATGTAAATTAAAATTACAGTAGATATCACTCCACACCTATCAAAATGGATAAAATAAAAAATAGTGACATTATCAAATGTTGGCAAGGATGCAGAAAAACTGCATTGTGGGTGGATATGTAAAATGATACAGTTGCTTTAAAAAAATTCAGCAGTTTCTCATAAATCATGACATTAACATCCAACTCAGAAATTGCACTCTGACGCATTTCTTACAGAAAAATAAAACCTTTGTTCACACAAAACCTGTACATGAATGTTCATTGGAGTCTTAGTACTAGCTCTAAACTGGCAACAATCCAGATGTCCTTCAAGGGCTGAATGGGTAGAGCCTGGATACATGCATACCATGGAGCACCATGCAGAAGTGAAATGGACCAGGCTACTGACACACATGGCAACTTAGATGAATCCCAAAGGAACTATGCTCAGTGAGAAAAGAAGCCAGTCTCCAAAGGTTACATACGTGTAATTCCCTTTATGTGATTTTCTTGAAATGATAATGATCCAGAGGTGGAGAAGAGATTAGTGGTTGCCAGAGCAGGGATAGAGTGAGCAGGAAAGAGAACGGTGGATATGGTTATAAAAGTGCAGCATGAGGGATTCTTGCAGATGTGGAAACGGTCAGTGTCTTGACTGTGGTGATGGTACATATAGGAACTACACCTAATAAAGGGGCATGGAACTAAGCATTCAGAGAGAGACAATTACACTTAAAACTAGAGGAATCTTAATAAGATTAGTGGATTATATCACTGCCAATGTTAATACTCTGTTTCTGAAGTTACACTATAATTTTGCATGATTTTTTATTGGAGAAAACTGAATAAAGAGTACAAAGACCTCTCTGTATTGTTACTTAGAATTATTATGTTTAATAATATCATTTAATATTACTTATTAATATTATTAATATTTCTTATATAAATGCATGTGATTCCACAATGGTTTTAAAATAAAACAATAAAATTTAAAAGTACAAATAGTCCAATCACACCAGCTTTAAAAGACAGAGATTATCAATTTTTGCCTAAAAACAAAATAAGACCCAACTGTATTGTCTACATTTAAGCCACTTCAAGTGTAAAGACATTGACTGGTCAGGTTTTGCAGCAATGTTTTTATTGTATGTAAGTTGCAGAAATCCTGAGGCTTAGATTAGAGTTGATTTCCTCTGGAAATCTGTATTTGTTTCTTTGGAAATCAATCAAAACTAATAATCAAGGTTCACATTAAAACACTTTGAGGGGTCCTGATTTAGGAAATGGGTGTCCCAGGTTTATTCCACCCCCCACCACCCCTAAAATTTTGCTGTGATCTTAGCAAATAGTTTCCTAGCAACTGATACAGTTACAGATATCTGTCTCAAGAGTAATCCTTGATTTTATATTTATACAGTGCTCACTTTTTACTGGTTTGTTTAAAGATTGTATTTGTTTACTTTTGGAGATGTCCCTTACTTTCCATTGAGCTCAACAAAGGATTAGAACACAAGTTTGTGGTCATTTACCTGGGATATGGTTATATTATAGCAGAAAGAGACTTCAGATTATCCAGTCAACTATGATTTCATAAGTAGAAGGACACATATCATTGTATAGAACAATATAGACATTTATTTTTTAAAAAAATACAAAGAACCAAGGCACCAGCTTGAAATTTGCTTACTAATTCTACCTGACTTTTGCAAAAGAAAAAAAAATTGCATTGTTTTTTAATTGCAATAAATATGTTGTGATAGTTTATATGTATATGTTAGTTTAGGTCGATATTGGAAATATGATGGAAACTCCAACATTTTATCACCTAAAATAATTTTTTAGCAATAACATCATTACCATAACCATTATCATCATTATTTTTCACACATTTATGGAAAACGTTTGAAATAAGTTTAGACAGAAGTAGATGACATGACTTTCAGATTTAAAAATCTGAAATGGCTATGGTTTCAAATGTATTGGTGACGAATTGTGGGGTATAATAACATGGTTCCATCCCTTTGTATCTCTGTTCCCTCTTGTATGAATAAAGGTGTCCACATAAATCATGTTAAGAGGCCTGCTAGCTATGGCTTGTATCTGCATTTAGTAGTACTTTATGTTTACAGGGTACTTTATAGTCTACAAAGGGCATTTATTCATGGGTCAAATACATAAGTATCTACTCTGTTATGAAATAGTTACTAATTGTTATTTTCCTCCCTCAGAGAAAACTTCAAATGTAAATAAGGCAAGTCTTTGAGACACTTAACCACCAAATAGGGAAAGCGCATATGGAATAAACTGCAACAAAACCTAACCAGGCCATAATGGAGATGAGTCCAACACTGGGGGTGTAGAGAGGAAGAGAACCTGGAGGAGTCATGGAAACTTGTTTTGAGGAGGTGACCTTTCAGTTGAATGTTAATGGATTCACAGGTTATCTCATTCAGTGTAATTCTATGCTCTACTTGAGAAAAAAAAAAAAAGTTAGAGCTCAGAAAAATTAAAGAAGATGGTCCTGAGTGTACAGACACTACACTGAAGGCTGGACCACCAATGTGCTTGTGTCTTGAATTCAGGACCTCTGTCTGATTTCCCTCCTTTATCACAGTTGCTAATGTTCTGCAGTTCTGTGGTTTTGTGATAATTCTGTAAGCCACACAAACTGAGAACCAATGCAGAGCATGGTGAGAAGGCAATAAGGCCATGGAGGGTCGTTAGGACTCAGGGAAGAAAACCGAGTGTCCCAGAGGACTTGACTCCACAGAGAGGTAAGGCAGAAGGAGAGGCATGTTGGAAAACCCCTAAAAAGGTGGAAAGGGGAACAGAGCAGGCCAACACAGCAGGTGCAGGTGAAGGATCAGGCACTTTTCACAGCTTGGTACTGAATAGAAAGGACCTCGTGGAATCTGGGAAAGCCCTTCATTTGGAAAACAGCTTAATAAGAATATTCTGTCCAGAATCTTTAAAGTAAAACGCCAAGTTCAATAGCCAATTCCAAACTGCTGTTCAGCCTTAGGAGCCGTGCAGTGTCTGTGCCTTGACAATCCGTGTGGATTTTTCTACTGCAACAGGCAGAAACTTTTTAAAGTGGCGGCATTTTCCTTCTTCCATCCACTTCCATCCTCCCACTGCCATATTTTCATGTGAGTTTTCCAAGCAGGTTTCAGATGACAGAAATCACGGTTTTATTTTTTAAATTGCGTTCGGCCCTCCTGAGTACAGCGATGTGATAAAGCTGAAATAGAATAGGCCCCACTGATGGGTTTTTGTCACTAATGTAGCGGGAAATGGCTGGAAGGAATGAGTGCTGTTGGAGACAGAGGCATTCACGTTTTGAGGCAATAAAGTGTAACAAAACCCGGAAATGGACACTGGTAATAAAACCGGAGGGAATCCCAGCCATTTGGCCTTTTTCTTCTATTAGGAAATAGCTTTAGTTCTCGGTTGTTTTTGGAAGATATGTGTCTGCCCCCACCTCCTTCAATTCAATGTGCTCGTGGCTGCTGCAGTGCTTTACCATGTGAAGGATATGGATATTTCAAGAAATGACCCACATCGGTATTATATTTACTACCTCGTAATGTGGCTATTGAAGTTCTGAGGTTTGCACTCTAAGAGCTCACTGGGAAGATTTCTGCCTGTCCTAGAAATATGAGTGGACCAAAAGCTAGCCACAGGAACCTGGCAACAGGAGGAGCCAAGAAGCAGGAGGCAACGGATGTCTTTTTATCTCACAAAACTCCCTCTTTTTCTGCCATCTCTCTGCAGCTGTGTTCAGCATGCTTATATACAGTGGTGGGTTAGTTTAAAACTTTATTTAGCCTGGTGGTCATTATTTTGGAGACCATTGTGCTGTTTGGCTTCTATCCGCTGGAGACAATGATGCCTTCTCCTGAGAAGTTGAGAACTTGCAGCCTATCACTTTGATTAGCTGCTGGAGGCACCTGTCGGCTACTGTAATTGTCCTTGCACCTCTAAAATGAATGCATATTTCCTATGATGAGGAAAGTATGAGAATATGTGCTTATGGAAACATCAGATAACTACAGTCCCATGGCGATCAAATTTTAAAAGTACAGTGAGGACCTGTTGCAATTGCAGTTTATTAACTAAACATTGATTTAGAAAATACTGTAGAATAGACAGATTTTCAGGTAGGTTGCTAGAAATGGTGGGCACAGAGAAGCCTTCGAATTGATGAAAAAGTGAAGTTTAAAAATGATGGTAATTCCAAGGTAATTCTTCTGCTCTAAATAGTGAGGCCAAATAGTAGCTCACTTGAATCGCTTTCCTCTGTAATTATCGTCGTTATTGGTGTTTTGTTCTTTAGTTCTGTGTTGTGCTGAAGGAGAGGAAGAAGTCGTAGGAGCCACAATAAAGTGCTGTTTTCAGCACTGTTGCTCAAATAGCAGTATGGGCCCCTGTGAAAGTGCAGTCCTGAGAAAGTTCAGTTGGGCTATTTCATCTCTTGTTTATTTCCATTACCATCCCAGAGCACTGTTTAACCTTGGCCTTCTTTTTGCTTCTGCTTTTAAAGAAGTGTTTCTGTCTCCCCAAGAAGAGCTAGGACCGAACGGTTCTAGTAGAGAGGCAGTTTAAAGATCTCCTGGTTTCAAACACCAGCTGCATGTGCCCTGAATTATGAATTCCAGAATTAACAAATTCCAGAACCGGCTGGTTGACTAAGTAGCCTCTGGACCCTTTGAGCACTCCCTGGAGTCAGAACGCCTCCAGAAATAGGTGGTTGTGTCAGTATCTGTGGCAGGTGCACACCATTCTTCTCCCATTTTGACAGACTTGTTTATTTCATATCAGCCAGACACCTGATCTTGACCCTAAGTTGTCCTTGCAATTTGGAAGTCGGAAAAGCTATTGACCTTACAAAAAAGTAACAAGTTACTGATTTAAACTGTAACAGTCACCAACAAATTATTGTTAAAGCTATACAACACATCATCGTTATTCAGATCCTCATTCTAAACAGTGATCAGGTTTCCCCCTTAGGTGTGATAAACACAAATAAACAAACAAAACAACCTCCGTGTTTGACTTTTTCTTGTATCTCAGTTATGACAATATTTTTATTTCCTTTCTTTGTAAGGACCTAATGATTAAAAACAAAAAGAAAAAAATGTTTTAAAAACAGGAAAATAACGTTTAAAAACAAAAGAAAATTACATTTAAAACTGTATTTCCCTGTGAACATGCCTAAAGAATGTTTTCTCTTTGAACTATACAAAAAGTATTTTGACAATGATTTCAGCAATGTCCCTGCCTTGGCTTTCTTTTAATCGAGAAAAATAACCCTGGTAATAAGGATGTTACTCTACACAGTATGAAGACGCAGTTTCTTGAGTGCTTTTCCAAAGTTCTGTTTCTTTTTATTTTTGAATATATGTACATAGTAAAAAATAATTCTAACAATATGTTGGTGATCAAATGTAAAAAATAAACATCTTTTGTACTTCCCAGCCCCACTCAAACATAGTATCTTTAATTATTCTGGTGGTTAACAGTATAACAGAATAAGTATATGTGCCCCCTCAAAATTCATATGTTGAAGCTCTAACCTTTAATTTGATGGTGTATGGAGGTGGGGCCTTTGGGAGGCAATTAGTTTTGAGGTCATGAGTTTGAGGCCCTCATGATGAATGGAATCAGTACCTCTATAAGAAGAGAAAGAGATACCAGAAAGTGTGCTCGTGTGCACTCTCTTTCTCTCCTCCCTCTCTCCGCTAACCCCTGCCATGCCACCATGTGAGGAGGCAGTGAGAAGGCGGCTGTCTGCAAGCCAGAAAGAGCGTCCTCACCAGGAACTGAGTCATCTGGCACCTTGGTCTTGGACTTGCCAGCCTCTAGAACTGTGAGATGTCAATGTCTATTATTTAAGACACACAATCTGTGGAATGGCTATGGCAGCTCAGGCAGACTAACACAATGCCTTTGCCTCTCTTTATTTATTAATTTCAGAAAATGCCTATTCACTGCCTCCTTGGAATGGTGAGAGATTTTAGCCAGACACCCTGTTATCCTTTGCCTGCCCTCCTTGGATGTTGTTAATTATTTTCATTTTTCAATTGATTTGGTAAAATAATATATCTAACTTTATTTCTCATTGCATCAATAATAGAAAGTATTTATTGACATTCCATTATGTAGGATCTGGAAACTAGGAATTCTAAATTGTTCCTAATGCCTTCACCTCCAAAGTTGGCTGAGTAACTCATTACATTTTAATTTAGTTATTATAATATTTACATTTTGCCCATCTGCCAATGGCTTTTTGTAAAATTTTTGGGAAAAAATTGACCAAACTCACACAGTTAGAACGATATAATTTTATTTATTTAAAAACAAAATAGTGTGGACTGATGAGGAAAAAAGTATAAACCTATTTTATTAAATCTGTGACCCTTGAAAGAGAATGTTTAAAATATCAAAGTCAACTTGATTTCATTGCTTACATGCCATTAACTGTGTTAAGGCATGTCATATATCACTTTATAGAAAACACTTTTATGGCACTTAATACACACCAGTACTATTCTAAGAGGGAGACAGATGTTACTACAGAGTGCTGTTATTAATGCTAAAAAGAAAAAGAAAGAGGCACAGGAAGATAGTAACTTATCCAAGATCACACAGCAAAATGCTAGGATGGTAAAGCTTATCTAGGACCACACAGGGAAATGTGGGAGCCATAACTCATGCAGAACCATGCTGGCTGTGGTGTTTAAGTCTATGATTTTAATGATTATGCTAATATTGGGGCCATTATTTTCTTCTATGGCTTTTTTTTAGAGTTTCAGATTTCTTTACACTGTTGTTGCTATTGTGAACAGAAGACATGCAGACATTCTTCACTGCTTCATTGAGATTTTCCAGATTCTTATTCAGACTATTTAGATTCATGAAATTTATTTACCCTTTAAAGGCATTCTTATGAAAGCCTGGAGACTCCCTTTTCTAGTTTGGAATGAAGGATAATACAACTATCCAAGAAAAAGTATATCTAAGCCCCAAATCACTGAAAAACGGATGCACGACCATCCCAGAAAGTCCATAGACCAAAGATTTCCCAAGACTAGGAAAACCTAACCTGTGAGAGGAAAGAGGGACAGACGCTGACACAGCAAAATGAAATGTTCTTTTCAACGAATACAATGTTGGAACACGAGTTTGTGTCTTTCCTATGTCCTTTGAGATCCACGTTCCACCCTGTGCCTCAGGAAGCTGAGTCTCCTGGACTGCATCCACAAGCAGCCTGGCCTCCCCCAGCCAGCTCAGATCAGTCAATGGGGCCCCCAAAGGACACGGCGCAGGTGCAGCACACAGGACCCTGCAGAAATAGGACAGAGAAAGCGAAGTGAGGTTGTGGTGTTTCTTCTTCCTCCCTCACTGATAAGCCACAGGCTGGCTATCTGGTGAATGCGGAAATGAGGGCTGGACATTGATTGCATTCACACTGCTACATGCTGAAATGCAAGGATCCTTTTTAAATGATAGCTTCTGAATATGGCGAGGAGTTTAAAATACCTAAGCATTGTAGGTATCAAACTGTAGATTCACTCTTTTAAGAGATGTTCAGGTGGATAATATCTCCTTTCTCTAATACTGTTATTCAATTGGAAATAAATACAGGAGGTTACACCTGTAAAGGCTGCAAGCTTATGCAGTGGTGATGTGGAGGGACAGTTATGTCTATTTAAATAAAATAGCAACACAGGTATGTGTCCTGACAGTAGCTAATTGTAATTTCTCCAGTTTATTACATTCAATTTTTAAAAGCAGAAATTATATGTTTTTATGTTATTTAAATGTATAAAGGGGTTAAAGTTTTGTTTAAGCTAGAACAAACAGTAAGCTCACATTAATTATTTTGAAATGAAGTATATTTGAATTATAATTTACAAAATAGAATCTCCCTTTTAGTATATAGTTTTATTCGTTGTTTTTAACGCAGCCATATAACCACCACTACAACTAAAATATGGTGCGGAACATTTCCTTCACTCCCAAAGGTCTCCTTGTGCCCCTCTGTAGTGAACCCTCACCCTGGCCCATCCCCTGACACACACTGGTGTGTTTCTATAATTTATCTGTTTCAGAATGTCGTGTAATCACCATGTGATATGTAGCCTTTGGGGTGTGTCTTCTTTCTCACAGCATGATGCATTTAAGAGTCATCCATGTCACTGTGTGTTTCAGCAGTCGGTTCCTATTTACACTAAGGAATATTTTCTTCTATGGAAGCTCCACAGTTTGGTTATCCATTCACCAGCTGAAGAACATTTGGATTGGTTCCAGATCAAGCAACTGTGAATAATTCTGCTCTGCACACTTGTGCATAGGTATTTGTAGGAACATAACCTTGCTTTTCTCTAGGATAATACCTAGGAGGAGATTGCTGGGTCGAAAGGTAAGTGTATGGTTAACTTGATGAGACACTGTCAAGCTGTTTTCAGGTAGCCAGATCAGGAATGTTCCCACCAGCAATGAATGAGAATTTCAGTAGTTCTTGTCCTCACCAGCACTCCAGCACGTGGCATTTCAGGTTCCTTTTTGAAATAGTCTAATGAGTGTGAAGTGGTATCTCGCTGTGGTTTTACTTTGCTTTCTCTATTTACTAATGTTGATAAACATCCTCTCAAGGATTTATTTTCCATTAATATGTCTTCTTTAGTGAATTATCCATTTTTTGTTACTTATGCTTTTTCTTATTATTAAATTTTGAGAATTACTTATGTATTCTAGATACAAGTTCTTTATTAGTATGTATTTTGCAAATATGTTTCTCAGCCTGTGACTACAGTTTTTATTTTGCTAATGGTGTCTTTTGGAGAGCAGAAGTTTTAAACTTTTTGATATCCAGCTTATTAATATTTTTATGAAACACGCTTTTTTACACTGCATCTAAAACATTTTTCCCCAAATTAAGGTGGCAAAGATTTTTACCTGTTTTATTCTGGAAGTTTTCTAGTTTTCCAGTTTGCATTTAGTTATATGATTCATTTTGAGGTAAATTTGTTTTTGATGTGTCATAGAAGTCAAGGGTTTTTTTTAATGTAGATGTCTATTTGTCGTAACATTATTTATTGAAAAGACTAATTATTTTTCCATTAAATTCCTTTGCACCTTGGTCATAAATCATTTTGCCATGCATGTGGACCTGTTTCTGGATTCTATTTTATTTCATTGATCCATGTGTTTATTCTTTTTATAATATCACATTGTCTTGATTACTGTAGCTTTACATTAAGTCTTGAATTTAGGTAGTTGAATTCTCAAACATTGTTCTTTTCCAAAATTATTTTGGTTATCCTGGTTCCTTTTCTTAACTGTATACATTCTACAGTCACTTCTAAAAATAATCCTGCTAGGATTTTGACTGGAATTGCATGGAGTTTGTAAGTCAATGTAGGAAGAGTTGACATATCAACAATAGGGGGTCTTCGAGTTCATGGACACAGTATTTCTCTCCTTATCTTTATCTGTGATTTCTCTCATTCATGTTTTAGAGTTTCAGCATACAAAATATTTGTATGCTGAAACTCTAAAACATATATTTTAGATATACACATATTTTGTCACATTACTTAATACCCATACACATATTTGGTATTTGGTATTACTTAATGCCAAACACATATTTTAGATATACACATATTTTGGCACGTTACTTAATACCCATACACATATTTTGTCATGTTACTTATATTTTGTTAAATTTATAGCAAAATATATTTTAAATGTTTTAAGGAGCTATTGCAAGAAATATTGTTTCAGAAATTTTAATTTTCATTTGGTCATTACTAGGATATAGGAATACAATTTAGTTTGTTTTTTGACCTTGTAGCTACTGTTCTTGCCTAATTTGACTTATTAGTTGCAAAACATTTTCTTAGACTCCCTGGGATTTTCTAAGTAGAGGACTATCTGTAAATACAGAAAGTTTTATTTCTACCATTCCAATCTATATACTTGAAATTTAATTTTCTTCACTCATTGCATTGAGGTGGGTGGATCATGAGGTCAGGAGTCCAAGATGAGCCTGGCCAGGATGATGGAACCCCGTCTCTACTAAAAATACAAAAATTACCTGGGTGTGGTGGTGGGCACCTATAATCTCAGGTACTCGGGAGGCTCAGGCAGAGAATTGCTTGAACTCGGGAGGTGGAGTTTGCAGTGAGCCGAGATCACGCTGCTGCACTCAAGCCTGGGTAACAGAGCGAGACTCTGTCTTAAAAAAAAAAAAAAAATCAAAAATAACAGATGCTGTCGAGATTGTGGAGAAAAAGGAACCCTTATATACTATTGTTGGGAGTGTAAATTAGTTCAACCATTTGAAAGACAGTGTGGCAATTCCTCAAAGATCTGAAGACAGAAATACTATTAGACACAGCAATCTCATTACTGGGTATATACTCAAAGGAATATAAATTGTTCTATTATAAAGATACATGCACACATATGTTCATTGCAGCACTATTCACAATAGCAAAGACATGGAATCAACCCAAATGCCCATCAATGATAGACTGGATAAAGAGAATGCAGTACATATATACCATGGAATATTAATACTATGCAGTCATAAATAAGAATGAGACTATGTCCTTTGCAGGATGTGGATGGAGCTGGAGGCCATCATTCTCAGCAAACTAATACAGAAACAGAACACTAAATACTACATGTTCTCACTTATAAGTAGAAGCTAGGTGATAAGAATACATGGACCCATAGAAGGGAAAAACACACACTGGGGTCTACCAGAGGGTGGAGGGCGAGAAGAGGGAGAAGATCAGGAAAAATAATTAGTGTGTCTAATGGGTACTAGGCTTAATACTTGGGTGATGAAATAATCTGTACAAATTCCCATGACACGTTTACCTATGTAACAAACCTGCACATCCTTCTCATATACACCTGAACTTAAAATAAAAGTTAAATAAATTAAATAAAATTAGAAAGACGTGACCTAAAATTTAAAAAAAAATAAAAGTAAAAGTCTTACCTTTGATTTTAATATCTGGGAAAGTTTTTGAATTGGTAGCATTCGTGCCTTAAGTGACTGGTGAAATCCACTCATGAAAACATCTGGGTCTGAAGTTTTCTTTATGGAAAGATTGTTATGAATTCAACTGCTTTAATAGATACTGGGCTATTTGGTTTATCCACAGCTTCTTGAGTGACTTTGATAGTTTGTGTCTCTGAAGGAATTTGCCCATTGCATCTATGTTGCTGAATTTATGGGCATAAAGTTGTTATTTCTATACATTTACTCTTTTTCAAATGATGTTTCATCTGTAGTGAAATCCCACCTCTCATTCCTGATACTGGTAATTTGTGTCTTATCTCCTTTTTTCTTGGTCATTCTGACTAGAGATTTATCAATATTATAGATTTTCTCAAAAAAAAAAAAAACTCTAGCTTTTGGTGATGTTCTTTATTATTTTTCTGTTTTCAATTTCATTGATTTCTGCTCTTATATTTGTCATTTCCCTTTGATTTAGGCAAACTGGCTGACTTCAAAATATTATCTTTCATGATTGGTTTTCTGAAGTATGAATATGATATATCTAGGTGTGATGGTGTTACTTTTATTTTTGAAATGTTCTTATTTTTCTTAAGTATTTGTGGGTTTATTATAATTATCCTGCTTAGGTATCTCTGGATGGCTTGGACTTATGGTTTGATATATTTTATAAATATTGGAAAATTATACTTACAAGCCCCAAAGAGTGTGTGAGTCCCCACGAGTCTGCAGCTTCCAGAGGCTTCTTGTTCTCACACCATTCTGCTCCCAGCTTCTAGCAACCAGTCTAAATTGTTCGCCAAGTCAGTGTTCCCATGAGCTTAAGGCCCCAGGAGCTTCCTTCTGCTCCAGGTAGCTGAACTGAGGTGCTATATCTCTTTAGTCTTTCCAAATTTTGGAATGACAGCTTGCCTTGCAACTCAGTGTGCTAATGGATCCAAGAAAGGTGTGAATTTTCAGTTTGTTCAGCTTTTCCTTATCATAAAGTTTGGGGGGTGGTGACTGCCAAGTTCCTTATATCTTGGAGCCGACACCAGAAATCTAATTATAATTTTGGATTTTTCTGTTTCTTCTTTCAGTTCTCTCAGTCTTTGTTTTTTGTATTTTGAATCCCTGTTGTTACATGCATACACATTTAGGATTATGATGTCTTGACCCATATATCATGATGTATGGTCCCTCATCATCCCTAGCAATCTCCTTTCTTTCAAATTTTACTTCGTCTGATATTGCAATAGCCATACTTTCCTTAGTGTCAGCATGGAATGCATTTTATATTTTTGTTTAACCTCACTATGCCTTGATATTTAAATCACCTTGAGGATACCTTGCACACACCTTGCATACCCTTTGCTGATAGCATGTAGTTGAAAATTTGTTTTATCCCAAATCAGAGAATGTCTCTATTAATTGGTATGTGTAGTCTATCTACATTTTATAGGATTATCAGTTTGTTTGCATCTACCAATTTCTTACATTTTCTATTTGTTCCACCAGTTCTTGTATTTCTCTCTGTCTCTTTTCACCTGCTTTTGGCTCCAGTTGTGTTAGGTTTTAATCTCATCTCCACTATTCATTATTTATGTATCTTAAAAATATATCCTGTGGCTGTCCTAGACTTTATAATGTGTCACTTTAATTTGTTACATTATATCTTCATATAAGAATACACTGCTTCCCATATACTATAAAAATCTCACCCCAGCCTGTTTCTAATTTCACTCTGCAGTCTTGGGCGATATCGCTGTCATACGTTCTGCTCTTACACATGCCTCAACTCACAATACGTAGCTGCTAGCTTTGCTCTTGATGTTTATCACTTAGACTGATTGAACATTAGAAAAGTCATCTTTATTTTAATCATGTTCTGAGTTCTTTTCTAAGATTCTAGCTGGTATCCTATTTCTTCTCCCTGAAATTGACTGGTATTGAGCTCTTTGATCTTTTGTTTCCCTTTAACAAGTCTTCATTCTGAGTTCGTTTTCGATGGATATTTTGGCTAGGCGTGGATTTCCAGGTTCACGATTTCTCTTTCTTCCCCAGTGCTTTAAAGATGGCTCTTGCTGACCTCTGCTTGCATATTTCTCCCTGGGCCTTGGCCTTCACAGCCCCTGTGTGCCTGAGCCTGCAGGGTGGGGCTTTCTCACTGACCTCCCTCCTCCTGCAGCCGGCCTTATCCTAGAGCCCTTGCTGGGGCTTGTTTGAGAATTTCCTGCCTTTCTTCCTCTACCTCTACTGGTATTGAGACAGAACCATGAGCCCAAGACAGTTTCCTGCCTCTCCCTCCCGGGAGATTTCTTGTTACCTTTATTCTTCCTCTAGCCAGAGTGAGTCTTTCCTTGCACCTGCAGACAATAGTCTTTGCTGCCTCTCCAGTAGCTTAAGGATTTTGCTCCAGATAGAAAAGAGCTGCAGGTGTGTGGGGCAGGGCAGGTTGTGCTTATCCCACCGCAGGTGCCAGTCCTATTCTCCAGGCCTGTGCCATTGCGGACTTCGTTTTTTCACATTACCCAGTCTTTCTCATGAGCATTAGGTGAGCCTGCAAGGAATGGAGCCTGTTACTGGGCACAGACAGCACTGTCTGAGGCTTCCATCAAGCCTGCACTCTCACACTCGTCTACGCGTGGCTTTTTGGAAACACTTCACATTCTGCTTTAAATTGTCACACACTTACTTGATACCTGTCATGGGTGATAAGCAGGACTTCACATCTTAGCTCTCCTTGGAAGGACCAGTCTTTCCTCAGATTCAGTGTTCCTTGGAGGGAAAGAAAATGAGAGTGGCTGTCCATCCACGAGAGGAGAGGTGGGACTGTCTGGAGGACAGTGGGCAGGAGAAGGGGGAAGGAAGGGAAGCTTCCCACTGGTAGGGCTGTGGCACCCAGAGCAGGAACTTGCTGGCTGAGCAGCCACTCGGGGGTCCAAGACACTCACAAACACATTTGTCCTGTGATCAGGGCCTCTTATCCTCTCTGTGGGAAATGGGGGATGAAGGGAGTATCTCCCCTCCTTCTATTGTGACCTGTGGGAGAATTCCCTGCTGAATGGAGCAGGGAAACTAGGCTAGAACTGGAGAAATTGCAGCATTGGGTGGCAGGGACATCAGATGGCCCCTATTGTGCCTGTCACCAAACACATCTACAGTTCTTTAAAGGTGCAGATGAAAATTCTGCTGAAAACTGGAATGAAAGACAGCACTGCAATTAGACCTCGGTAGACCCTCTGCTACCTGGGCTCTCAAAGAACCAGGCCTCCCACAAGAGGAGTGGCCCGTGGTCACGGCTTGCCCACATGCCACCTTCGGGTGCCTAATGATGGCTCTGCCAGGCAGTGTGCTCCGGGAAGCGAAGTCTTTTTCTTCATTTGGAGAACTGTGCTTTGGGCTATGTCAGATGAAGCTGCTTGCTACTTGAGAACTGTGGATAGAAATATTCCTGAGAGCTGGTCTGAATTCCACCAAATTTCAAGCTCCAACTGGAGTATTTGTTCAGCTTAAAAAATATCCAAGTTGTGTGCTTGCTAATTAGTTTTTGAGGATAAAAGTGGAGTATGTGTTCTTGCCTAATGCTTTTCCACAACCCCTGTGTACCTCCAAGTAAACAGGACAACTGTAGGGTTTTTATTCCCTGCTCTCCCTCATGAATCAAGTCCCTTGTATGAAACAAATTGTTACAACGACATGGAGTGACAGCCTGACAGCCTGGTTGGTTATTAATGGGAGTGACAGCCAGCAAATCAGAAGTCATGGCAATGTATCTGTATGAACAACAATTTGTGCTTAGTTGAATAACCGGGAAACTCAGAAAATCCTGGAGAAGGAGAAGGAATGAAATCAAACAGATACATTTCTATCCACCCCACACTACCCTAAAGTAATTGACAAGTGGAAGGACAGCAGTGTTCAGAACTTCTCTAGGATTTACTTTAATTCCACATCTTACACACCCAAGGGTTTAAAAATCAGACCAATAAAAAGGAAGCTAAACAAGCTTTCCATTTTCTTCTTACAAGACTACATACCTGATATGCTGACCATCTAATTATTTTATGCTGGATTTCCAGGGAATTTCTGACTCAGTATTATCTGGAGGGTGGAATAAATGTCAGCTCAACTAGAAATACAACTTTTAAAACTTTCAGTATGGTTCATAAGCTTAAATATTCTGTTTTGTACACCTCAAGGGCTTGCTGGAGTTTTTCTTTGGTGTGTTTTTATTATTTTCAGAAAATAGCATTCATATTTCTAGTAGATGGTTGTTAGAGCAGGTATTTTCTCAAAGCTACCACAGTTGTTGTTTTTATTTTTCCCTTTTCCCCCTGAAACTACAAATGTGGACATTCTGGTGATTAGGAAAGTAGATGTTGAACTACTTGATCATGGTAACCATATAATGTCATTAAGGAACTAAATTATAGCCTTATTGTGACATTCAGAGGGACCAGGGATGGTCATCAGGGAAGGTGCCCATGAAGGACACTGAGCTTGTCTGGAGGAGAAGTGGGGTTTCTTGCACACTGTGTGTGCAGTGCTATGTGTGCACTGCTGTGTGCAGGGGTGAGGCGCAAAGCTGGATGGCTCACAAAGCACAAAACGGACGTCAGGCTTGTTTTTGCTAATGTTCACTATTTTGCAAGTGTAATGCTACTGCATCTTGAGAGGAAGGTGAACAGTCAGACTAGGTCATGCACAGGTTTCCAAAAGCCCCAATGCCACCAAAAGTCCAAGGTGAACAGGAAAGACTCTAATTCAACTTCCGATCCCACATTTGGGGCTATCAGAAAGACGTTTTCACTGACCAGAAGTTTAGGTTACTGACCAGAATATTACGCACATCTCCTGTTTAAAGTCATCACTACCAACAGGATATCCTATGAGGGCAAGAAGCTGCAAAGACCTGAGAAATCGCTCTTGCCTCCTCTCTCTCTCCTCCCCCAAGCTTTCCCTTTCTCTTTCTATTTCTCTCCCCCATCCTTCTGTTCATCTGAGCTTTCTTAGAGCTCCTAACTAGGTTAGAGACAATTATCCAGAAAATATTTGTTAAAAAAAAAAAACAACTTGAATAGTGCTGGTGAGGATGCAAGCACCCTGCCAACAGGAAGCTCAGGGTTTAGTGAAAATAATCAGTCAGGTTTTTGCCACACAGAACAGAGCTGTTTCTTATGAAGACCTAATATCTCTCACGACACAAGGGGAAAAGAGCCCCAGGTATCCATGGATGTGTTATTCACCCCAGGAATGGGAGAGGTTGTGATTTTCCAGGAGGGGTATGAGGGCAGCCATGCGTCACCCTGACATGGGAAATGAGAGGTTCTCTTTTCCCAGGGATGACGGAGGAACTGCCAGAATTCATCAAACGTATGACTGTTATTCATTTCTGCTGATTCATGTGAGAATAAATGAGAGACCTTAAGAAATCCTGAAACTTATTTTTATTGACTTGGAAAGAGGAAAAAGGATGTGGAATACGTGTAGCTAGATTGAAAATAAAAGCCGGAGCATGTAGCTTTCTGGATTGCTGCCGATGGTGCCTGAGTGACAGGTGCAGGGAAAGTGGGCAACGTGCGTCTGACAAGGGCTTAGAGGAAAGAGTGGGTACCCGAGCAAGGGTTCCAGCGTGAACGTGAGGCATGGGGCGGACACCGGGCACCACATGGCAGGTGACATGATGCTATGACATGGAAGGAAGATTTTCAAGATTCCTTCCATAGAAGGAAGAATTTGAAAAAGTGTAAGTATAAAGCCTAAATTAAACACATTTTAGCACAAGGTAGTATATGCTATCACTCTCACACAGCTTTATGCTAAAGAGCTTATAATTAGAAGAAGACTATTAAAAAGAAATTGCTCCAGGAGAAGGGGAGGAGAAAAGTATATTATTCATCAATCCAGGAAGGCATGAACTTCAGATGTAGAGGGATCAATGGCATTCCTAAGTGAGGCCACTCAGAGCGACCTTAGAGCTGGCCCTTCTCCACCGAGTGACTAGAAAAGCTACTTACTTTGCGAGGAAGTCACAGTGCCCGATGTATCTGACCTGTAAGGATGCTGTATTAAGTGAGTGATTGGTGTAGATGTATCTAGCATGATACCTGCATAGTAGATACCTGAAATGCTATTGTAACAACAAAGCCAGGAAATACTACAATACTGCTTTCTGAGAAAACCTAAAGAAGCTTCTATGCCCATAGTAACATTCGGAGGTATCTGTGACCCCTGGTAATCAAGCTTGGATCAGATGATTGTGGGTTTGGTCTCACTACTGTGGTCTCATGCTGTTAAAGATATGGACAAAGCAGCTCCTGCTTATGGATCCAGTGAGGCAACCTGAGAGCTCTCATTGGTAGAGGTTTGCTCCATACTGGATGGCACGGGCCAGCCCAGTTTGATCCTTTCTTTAGGAAAGAGGCATGCAGCATAGACAGGGAGAGAGATGACAGGAAAACACAGCTGCTAAGAGAATGCAGAGGGCAGGTGGTAAGCAGAAGCCACTCATGAAGCAGGAGCCAGAGGGTACCAGGGCTGTAAAGACAACTTACGTAGCAGAGGAAAGTCATGAGCCCAACACCGTGGCACTCGTGGGCCATTGGATCTGCTGCTGCAACCTCGTTCCCTTCTGCCGAGGGGCTGCCCAGGGGGTTCCCACCCTTCCATGTCACTCTGTCCATTCTCACCAGCGTCACCTCATCACTGCAGCAACTCACACTGGGCTTTTGTGCCTTACTATCTGGAAGCACTTAAATCTCACAGACCTGCAATTGTCATTTTGACCTGCAAAGATACTACAGATATATATCCTTACTTTGAAGAATTTCTCCATAGTAAAGAAGATACTAAGTTTAACAAATAAGGACAATGGGGACATAGAAAGGGATACATACTGCAAGAGTGGTATAGATAGCTGGCAACAGAAGTTAAAAGGAGAGAGATGCTTCATAAATAGGCCACCAGAGGCATGATGAAATAGACAGCATCTTGGCTGGACACAAAGAGAGGGTCGCAAAAACCACTGGATGAAATGAGCAAGAAAGGAAGGAAATAAAATGAGCAGAGGTCTGAGTAAGGGTGGGAGGAACCTGTGAGTACACATGCAAGTCCCAGGAACACAGGGAGAGGGAAGATGGGCTCAGCAGTAGGACGAGTGGGGCCAGACTGCGGTGGGATTGGACTCAATTCTAACAAGGTGCATCCCGATGAATGGCGCACACACGATGGGATTCTTTACTTTTTTTCCACCTCTGCTTTGGGCCATGTTCTGCTGACTCTTCTGCCCTGTGTCTGCCATATCACAGGCAGGTCCCACCCCACTGCGGGCAGGCATCACCCTTTCCACCAACCTCACCCTCCACCAACTGCTCCTGAGGCCTCAGAGCAGCAGCAGCACCACCAAATACCCCTGACCTGACTGTACACCACCTCCCATTACAACATTCTAGGGAAAACAAAACATTCGAAGCCCAAAAATGCAATCCCCTTCTGCTTTTATGTTGAAGTTGAAAAACTAAAATTCCAAAATTATTCACTCTGCAATTTCTTATATAATGGGCACCTTCTCAACCTCGCCATTCTGAGAGTCTTGGGGTGGGCTGTTTCCTTAAACATTTGTTCCAGACACGGTCATGAGAGTGTAGTAACCAAGGCCTCCGTTCAAGCACAGGGAAAACTTAGCCATCCCAGAACAGACAATGGGCATATTCTCTGGAAGCTTCCAGGTGTTCACAGAACCCTGTAAGCTCACTGTGGCACCTGGTGCCAGGTGCCGTGTCCACCACGGTCTAGCTGGAAATTCCTTTGAATTGCTTTGAATTTGAAATGCTATGAAATGCTTTTGAATTTGAAATGCTATGGCAACACAGCCTGGAGCCATCAAATATGATGAACAATTGTCTCAAAATGCAGGGTCTATTCTATTTTGGAAAAGACTATTTTTTTAAAAGTCTAACTTTTCTCTTCCACAGCCCCACAAGTCACCCTAAATAAGGCTCACATCCTTGGAGTCGGAGTCTCAGTACATCAATTAGAAGCAGTCCTATAACCAATCAATGACCATCTCTTCCACTGTCCCCAGTGTTGCAAGTAATCACCAAGCCCGTGTGGTTGTAGGGCAGTGCTTCATTATAGCACCCATATGCAAGGTCAAGTGTGGAGTCTCAATCTTCCCACTGTGTGCATCCCACACAGACTGCTTCCAGGAAGCTGAGCGTGTGTAGCAGCTGCTCATTTCTGCACTTGATCTGACACCCATCATCATGGCCCCTGCATTTCCACATGTCGACACTTACAGGTGCCTCGTTCTTATCCTGTAAGACCTGCTTTTTCTCAATAACTAGGATAGTCAGAGATCTCTCAGTGAGCTCTGGCCTGATAGAAGACATTAGCATTTCTATTCAGAGATCCAGCTCTGAGACACTGCTGAGCCAGTAACAGTTTATGAAGATGGAAGCCTCTTAGAAGGATGGGCTGCAAGACCCATCCTTTTGCTGATCAAGCCAGCACACTTGTCGCCTGTGATTGTTTTGGATTGCTCAGAAGAGTTGGGAACTTGCAGAAGTAAGCTATACCTTGGGGTTAGGAAGCTAGTGTACCACCTGTAGGGCAGCATTACGTTAGGTTGTCACACTGTCACCCAGAGTTCCCCCGCTGGCTACAGGGGAGTGATGGATGCCCTGGGTCATAGCCAGGCACTAGGAAATCTGTGTCCTCTCAGGCCCACTCTGGCAGGGGGTGTTTACAGCATGACTTTCCTTACTTCCGTCACAGCCATAGTCCTTCCAGGACGTTGACCATATTGCATTATTCAGTTTCCTAATTGTTCATCCCAGCCTCTTAAAGGTACTACTTTGAACTCAAAATCAGAAGGGAAACAATCCCCAAAGTTCTTCTCTGGGCCCTGTGAAAATACTGATCCCTGCTTTCCCTCATCAGTAAAATTCTCCAAGAATAACCAACACTACCAGAATATGAGTGGAATTTCCAGACATTGGGACTACTGGGTTAGCCAGTTCCTCATGTCCACCTAGAAGCTCAGGATATGAATGTTTTTGTAAACAGGGCCTTTGCAGATGTAATTAAGGTAAGGACTAGCATGAGGTCACGCTGGATGCAGGTGGGGTCTCAGACAAATGAGCGTAGCCTCTCAAGGGACAAAAAGGATGCAGAAAGCATGGTGAGGAATGCCACGCAGAGACAGAGGCAGAGGTGGGAGCCACCAGAAGCCCGGAGAGACGTGAAAGGAGCCTCTCCCAGTGCCGTCAGTGGGAGGCGCCCCGCCCACACCTTCTTTTTGGAGTTTTGGCCTGCAGAACTGTTGGAGAATGGATATCTGTTGTTTTAAGTCTCCAGTTTGTAGTCATTTGCTGTGGCGGCCTGGACAGCCTCTCGCTTCTGGAGTGTGCATGTGATACCAAGTGGGCAGCTTCCACAGACATTCCTCCACTCCTGGATCTCCCCGTGGATGGCAACTCCAGAGTGGGAGGTTGCACCCCAGGCAGTGTGCTCCCAAGGACCTCTCCCAGAGAGTGCTGTCTGGGTTCCTTCCATAGCTGACGAACATTCCCCATCTGGTCTGCTGCTCACCACGTGAGCCTCTTGCTCTTCCTCTTTTCTTCACCTCCCAGCTTTGCAGCCACGATGAAATTCTCTCAGCTTTCCACGTCCAGCAGACTCTTCCTGCTCTGTGGCCTTCTTGAGGCTGTTCTGATCGTGTTTTTCTCTCTGTCACTTGGCCATGAGGGAGGCAGTGAGCCCGGTCATTCCCGTGCTTTGGATCACCTACCATGTAGACAGGCACACCACCCTAGAGGGAATGTGGTGTGTAACACCCCGTCTCCCTATCCCGCCTGCCTTTCACCCCTCGAAATACCCCCAGCCTCTACTATAGCAGATGTGTTTGTCTGTCCACTGCCCTGGGCTCTGTAGGCTCAGGAAGGGTGGGATGGGGCCTGCTGGAGTCACTGCCCTGCTCCCCTGGCTCAGGCTGGGGTCCCACCTGCTTCATGGCTTCACTGTCTGACTCTTCCCTTGTTCTAAATTAGAAATTCATTTGTTATAGTAAGGAGGTGAAAAGCATCCTCTCTGAAGGGTAAAAGCGTTTGTCCTCAGACAGCTGAGGGGTAAAAAAGCAAACAGCTGTGGTCAGACTGGGACATGGCTGAGAACAAAGTCCTTGGTTCTAGGTGCACATTGTGACTATCCCTGGAGACGGTCACAGCCATGCAGGCGCTGTTGTGGCCAGAGATGAAGAGTTTAAGAAACTCTCAAGCAGGGTTATTGCCAAGGTCTTTCACACAGATAACAATGGTGGGGCCAGGCAGGTGTTGAGGTTGTTGGGAAAGGCCTGGGAGTGTTCTCAGGGCAGCGAACAGCAGCAATCCCAAGACAAGGGGAGGGTCTGTGGAGGAGACGGCACCTCAGAGAGGAGGGCCGGGGAGAAACAGGATCCACAACTTCTCTCTAGGGCACAACCTTTGTCCTCGTTACAGATCGAGAGAAGTAAAAAAAAGATGATTTCCGCTGGCGAGGAAAACAAGGTTTTAAGGAAGAGTGATTGTTTATCCTGGTGAAAAGGGCTGTCAGAAAGTCAGAAGGTTACATACTGTGTGATTTCACAAACGTATAGAGACAAAGAACAGGTTAGTGGTTGCCTGTGTTAGGAATGGGGGATGAGGAGGAGGAGGAGCCTGGGGTTATATGAGGACATCCTGGTCCTGAAACTGATAGGAGTTGAGTTGTGATGTTTGTCATACAAATCCACACATGGACAGGACCTGCATGGAGCTAAATGCACACATACACACACACTTACAAATGAGCACGCATAAAACTGGAGAAATCTTGATTATGCCTACGGATTGCATAAATGTCAATTTCCTGGTCGTGATATTTTGGTATAGTTTGGTTAAGACATTACCACTGGGGGAAACTACATAAAAAGTATACAGGATCTCTAAATTATTTCTGAAAAATGCATGTGATTCTATAAATAAAATAAAAGATTTCAAACATTAATTTTAAAAAGCATGATTGGATGAAGAAGTTAAAGTCGAGCTGGTATTAAAGAAGCTTGAGAAGAAGATGGGATGGAGCTCGTGAGGGGCCATGAAAATGAGGTGGGCCTCCCTACCAGGAGGGGAATGCGGGCAGCAGTTAAAAAGAAATGAAGAAAGCAGGTCTGTGCAAGGTTTGCCATTGGAGTGAAAGCAAACTTCACCCGTCCAGATATTGGATAAAAAATCACTCTGCTAAAAAGGAAACATATTTTTACTTGCTATGCTCGCAGTTTATTACTCTGGAGGTGGGGAATGCCTGGGAGAATGATGAGGGAAGCTTTTTCTAAGAATTTAATTCAGCAAAAAATAAATAATTGTGATATAGAAGTGATTGGAACCTCAAGAGGACGTGATTAAAAATACAGAAGAAGTAAAGGAAAGGCACTTTCATATTTAGATCCTAAACCTTAGAAGGACCTACATCAAAAATTTCCAATGAAACCTTTCCTAAGCTCTATGAAAAGAAATACACGGAGTTCTAAAAATTTCTGATAAACAATTACAAATTTTCCAATAAAGAAAAAATAGAAAAAAGGATGGGTAGCAATTTATATTTACAATAAAAATAACAATTGCAAATAATAACTACCATTCATTAAGCATGGCATAGGGCACTTTGCTAACTAATATGCCTTGTTCTTCTGTAGCTCCCCTCCTCTTCGTTTATGCTTTGAATAAACTTAGTCTTGTCAACCAAAAATTAAACCACTGAACCTGGAAATGATTTTCCCGTTGGCAATCCCAATTTAACCTAGAAATCCCATATCACAAGTTAATGGGTCCATATGTGTTTCCTTCACAAATGAGCAGTGGGCACGTTCACCAGAAAAGACTGCTGAAAATAGTCACATTGTGAGAACTGCATTTGTTTGCTGGTAGGAGAATTTATGGTTTTCTGTTTTATTAAAAAAAAAAAAAACCATCTTCCTCTTGGCATCATCAAAAATCTTATTTGTAAATATTACTTTGGGCTTTTTCAAAACTAGTGGAATATCAATTTTCTGTCTCTTCTTTGTCAGTCTCCAGGCTGATTTGCATTGCACGGTGCCAGACTGTGGCTCTGCGGCCCCCCAGGCAGTGATATCCTCCGACGATTGAAGTTGAAGGAAGTCTTGTGCCTTTCAGGCATCTTGTGAAACACAACAAACACCTCCCCATTTCCAGGAAATCTTTTCTTTCCTTTTTCTTTATTTTCTTTTTGTCAACATAAATTCTAAACAAAACAGACTGAAATGGAAATAACTGTGGCCCATCTGTCACAATGAGAAGTCTGTTTGTCACTGCAGCTACTTGGGTTTATCAGCCAATCACAGAAGAGATGCAAATCATCTCAAGCAATGTTTGCAAACAGTTGTTCCAAGGACCAATCTTTGTAAGATGCTGAAATTCTGCTGTGGGGGGAAAAATTAAAAGAAGAAGTGATATGCTTTAAGGTGACGGAAAATACTTGTAATTAAATTGGTATCTCGGAAGTCCCTCGTTTTCAGGTGTGTGGGGTAATTGTTAGGAGGAGGGATACAATGTAGCCCTTCTTCACAGGTCTCTCATCTTCTGCAATCTTGTTTCACAGAACAGCTTGGTCAACATAGACCTAAACTACTCACAAATCATGGCCAGGGCTCAGAATGATTAAAAATGAGATGACACTAAAGGAAGAGAAAAATTCAATGTTCCTACCTTTTAAAAAGCATTCTTCGTGACAATATTCTAGCTAGAATTACTAACAAATACGTTTCTTAGACACTTACAGAGTCTCATTGGGATATGTTGAATGTATCAAGGGAGGTGCTTCCAGTAGGTTCTAAATATCTCCAGTATAATTTAACTAATCTTATTCAAACTACCCACTTGTCCTTGTCCTGGATCAGGCACCACTTACTCGGGGTCACTAGGATATTTGTCTCAAGCAAAAATATTAGACTGTTCTTCATACCATTTTTGGCCATACTAAATGCCTTTGCTGGACAGCCACTGAATTCCAGCAGCTCTCATCTGATTTGTCTGGCCACACAAGCAGAGAATGCATTTGGGAAATTAGAAACCAGTCATTTCTGCAAATGTCCTTTTCTTCCCTTTCCTCTTCCACCACCCATCAACTATTTTATGAGACCTGACTTTGTGTCGTTTCAATTCTTATCAGATTCCTCTAAAGAGAAAGTTCATAAACTGACCAAGTCCATTTATAATTGATATCAGTCAAGTTTCCTGTACATCAACAACCACAGCAATCAAAGAAAGGAGACATAAGGACCACAAAAAGATGGGCACCTCCCATAGATCTCATTATCACCATCGTCGCTCCAGAATTCTGGATAACTTTGGTGTGATGGAGGATCATTGGCCCCAGGGTACTTGGAAGAAGACCACACTGAGTTGTATTTTCTTGGTGGATGCTTCAGTTGATTATAGCTGCAGTTGCCCAAGTCAGAATGAGGTCTGCTTGCCATTCATCGTAGAATTTTGTATATTTAAGACAGGCATCTCCAGTTTACTGTATAGATTGTGTCTTAAATGACTAATCATCATTTGGAGTTTTGATGTAGTGTAATATACATCTGGATACTCATAGTAAATGAGTATCAAAGAATGACAGGGTGGAATCTAAGGCTAAGAGAGAAAATGTTGATTGATAGCAAATGAAGAAAATGGAGATTGGTATAGAAAATTAGTCTACGTGACTAATTATATGAGAAATTAAAAGTAACCATAAAGAATTAAGAATTAGGAAAAACAAACAGCTCATACACCTCAGTGAGTGGAACTCTCCAAAGTTCTCCTCAACTACATTTTTAAAATAGCATATGAAAAGTTAGTAAGAAAGGTAGATGAAAATCCATCCACTGTATTTGCTTCTTAGTCTCAGGGAAGGAACTGTGATGGAAGCCCAGATCTGGAGGAGCGTCAGGGCATTCTGTGCTGCCCTGTGATCTGGGCATGCTTCTACTCACCCAAGAAAGAATGTACAACTCCTAATATAGTACAGGAATGCAACAGGCAGAGTAAGGGCATATGCAGTCTCCTTGAGCAATCTTGTATTTGCCAGACACTGTATATGAAGCAAGGGACAATTGTATTAACCTAAGAAAGGGAATTTGCTAATACCCATGTGGGAAGTGGGAGGAGAGATGTGCATGAAGCCCAAATTGTTTGCTGGCACATGCCTAAGTATATTTATCATGCTCAAGAATATTTAACAGAAAAAAAAATGAATATATGGACCTATGAAATGGAAAACTTCCCAGAAGGAACAGAGGAATAAGAAAAAAATGTGTATTACTAAAAATGATGTTCTACCAAAATTTTAAAAAAAGGTGAAAATTTAGAAGACATATGCTTCATATCTCAAAAAGAAGCATGCACATATGGAAATAGTAAAGAAAAATGGAACTAGGTTGGAGAAAGGAAAAATAGAAAGTCAGGGATGCAATTGGATATAAAATTAGAAAAGCAAATCAAATCCATGATGGGGCAGCAAACTTGAAAATATAGAAGATAAAGAATAGAAGATAAAGAGAATGCCAAAATACTGAAAAGAGAGAAAAAGTCAACCTCATAATAATAGATGGAAGATGATATATTTAATTTGGCATTATTTGTAAGAAAGAATACTATGCATAAAATTAATTTTGAATACTTGTAATGAAATGTGTCTATGAAAATAAATCCCAAAATTAAATTGATATTAAAAAAGAAAATCCGTATATTAGGGAAAAAACAATTAAGTAAGATGAGTCTAAAAGGTAAAGTTATATCAACACAAATGGGCAAAATGAAGGAAACAAGGGACAGTAAAGTTGAACAAAATTATGAGCACCAATGTTGAAGGCAAAATCTAGTAAATACAAGACAGAGAACAATTTAGCATCTATTAAAAAGTATTAAATGCTGCTAAAATTGTACACAGCAATAATGCCATATCATAAAATTGTTTCCTTTTATAGCAAGAAAAATTAAAATTAATTATCTGAGCACTGAATAATTATTATTTTTTAATTTTCTGTAGTATCTTAGTTGCTGTGCTGTTATATCAACATTGATTAAATGACCATTTAGAAATATTCTATGGCACTGTCATCTCCATATGGCCAGATAAATTTTACAGATTTTCATGAGAATAGGGACTACGTTCATTGGTGCATTCCTTTACCCCAAGCTTGGAACATAGTACTTGCTGCATAGGAACTGACTGATATGTATTTGTTAAAGAGATGCATGGATGGATGGATGGATGGATGATGCATGGATGGATAGATGGCTATTGCTAGTGAAAGGAAGAGGCAGACATCTGCCTCAGGCTTCCCTCATTCAGTCTCAAGTCCATCACAAGATGGAGACATAAACTATTTATACAAACATATAGGAATATTATGAAGATGGCATGTAGTAAATATAGAGGATACAGAAATGTGTCCAAAAATGACCCTGAAACAATGAACTTTTAGACTGGGAAGATGCCATTAGCTCTGTCTTACTTGATTTCAGTTTCAAAAAGCACTCAGTGAGCATTTATTGTTCCCTTACTTGTGGTAAGGAACATGGATGGCGGAAACATATTCTCTACACTTTGTTTCCAGTATTGGATCACAATCCAAGTTGTACATGAACAAGTGAGAGAGTAGTCAGTATGGAGAGTCAGTAATCAAATTTGCCTCATGAGAAAGGACAGAGCTACTTAAGCTGGTGGATTTGTAAGGGATCTAGGGCTTGGGAGAGTTTTATGGTTTCCATCTGTGTTCCCATCCAAATCTCTTGTTGAATTGTAATTCCCAGGGTTGAGGTAGCACCTGGTGGGAGGTGGCTGACTCGTGGGGGTGGTTTCTCATGAGTGGGGTAGCACCTTCCCCTTGGTGCTGCTCTCATGATAGTGAGCGCTCACAAGATCTGGTTGTTTGAAAGTGTGAGGCCCCTCCTCCTTTCTCTCTCTTGCTCCTGCTCCTATCATGTAAGATGCATCTGCTCCCCTTTCACCTTCTGCCGTGATTGGGAGCTTCCTGAGGCCTCCCTGGAAGCTGAGCAGATGCCGGCATCTTGCTTCCTGTACAGACTGTGAAACTGTGAGCCAGTTAAACCTCCTTTCTTTATAAATTACTCAGGCTCAGGTCTTTCTTTATAGCAATACAAGAACAGACTAACAAATGCAGTGAGGGTTGCTGGCCTCATGTACCCTGGTAATGAGGAAGAAAGCACATGGGAAATATAATGTACATTGATTGGCACAAAAAATTTTGCTATGACCCTACTAATTGAGAGATGCTGCTCAGAAGTATGACATATCTAACATTTGTTGGTATAACATTTAGCTTCTGGTAACAACTGGCAGATTCTTATCCAGACAAAAGGAGCTAAGATACCCTAAGTTTTATCTCTCTACTAATAACACAGGAACACCCTGTAAAATTGTGCCTGCACTAATGTTATGGAAACATAGAGGACACTACTAGAATTACAAAGCTCGTGTTGCTGATAATAATCAAAGACAAAGTCCTGCTTTGCTGAAAGCAGGAAGACCAGGTAATACTTCCTAGGGCTCACCTCTTCTATTGGGTTTTCATTTTTAATCTCTCCATGCTTCCAAAGACACAAACTTATTGGTAGTAGCAGCAGAACCTTCTTTCAATAACTACCTTTTAAACAAATAACAACACTGATTTCATTAAGGGGTAATCTTCAAGTCTGTTTAATGAGAAACAAATGGAATTCTGTTTCTTGTTCAGTAAGTGAAAGCCAGCACAATGTTATGTGGTGATTACAAAAGGCAAAAAGTCCCCTGTTTAATTTGCCTTTAAAATTCAACGGAAGGCATCCTTAGGCTGAAATAGAGAATATTTGATAACCATTTTAATGTGCATTCTACCAAATGGACCAACCACAGAGGACGGAAGTGGGGACAAGAAGAGAATGACTAGAATCACCCAATTCTTCCCATTTAAGAAACTCAGCTCTTCCAATTCAAATTTGCAACTCTGATCAGTTTACCCTAAATTTATCTTGAGAGTTCCCACATAGTGAGGTGTCTCATCTACTGGGAAACCAAGATAAGGATTACATGGCAGGAAAGAAAGAGAATCAGTCACATTTTACAAATTGGGATAAGAACAAGCAAGTGCTATTACAATAGGGTAACAGCTAGAAGTGTAAAATATCAATGTTATTTAAATAAGATTAATTATGTGTATAGTTCATTTATTTGACAAACACTTATAAAGCCTGTGACACATGCCAAGATCTGTCTTAACCACTGAGGATATGGCAATGGGCAAATTCCCCACCTTTCTGGGTTGTACATTTTGTCAAGGGAGACAAACATATACTCTAATATCAGATAAGTGTCAGAAAGAAAAAATAAAGCCAAGTGAGAGTTATGTGGGTAGAATTTTTTAATGGATAATCAGGAAAAGTCTCATTGAGGCAGTGATATTTGCTCATAGATCTAAACTAAGCTATGAGAATGAGCGGTGGGAATACCTGTGAGCAGCAAACCCAGAGCCCTGGGTAGGAGCAAGTTTGCTGTGTTCACAAACTTCCAAGGCAGTCGGTGCAGCAGGAAGAGCCCGAGCAAGAAGGAGGCTGTGAGAATGGAGCCCAGGCTTGGGCTAGCTAAGCTAACCTTAAACTATTTAAAATGTCTTTGTTGAAAGAAAGACATGAAGATTAGGGAAAACATATAAAGAATGTAAATGATGAAGGTCTCTGCTTTTAGTTTTGAAAGGGTCACTCTGGCTGCTGCACAGTGCATAAATGGGCAATAGAAGAGAGAAGAGTAGGGCACAGGAACACTTGCATGATCCTGGGGCAAAAGACGAAGGAGGCTTGGATGACGGAACAAGCAATGGTATGTTTGGAATAGAAGAGGGCACCAGCAGGATTTGCTGACTGCTTGGATGAAGGCTGGCGTAGAGAGGAGTCACGTCTGATGCCCGGGATTTTGGCTGCAGCAACAGGGTGAACGTCTTGCAGTGTATCTGGAAGAAGACTGCAGGGGAAGAAGCAAGTTTTGAGACAAGTTTGGATTGGGCTGAGGTGCCTATTATACTATCCTATGGATTTCGGAGTGGGCACTGAATAAAATATGGAATCAAAAAGAGGTACCGAGTTTCTTTAGACATAGGAGTTTGCGGAGATGTTTCTGCCTAATGTTTTTCTCTTGTCTAGTCAATAACCAGATACCACATCATATCGATGCAGGCAAATCGCACACTTCAGTCTGTAACTGTATGTAGCCTAAACATGCTGTGAAAAGAGAGAAATTGCTTCTGCCATTTACATGATTTTCCTCTACAGCGTGTAGAGGATTTATTCTTTTCATTCTTTGATTTAGTATGCAGTATCATAAAGATTTAGCATAACATAGTAAGAACAACAAGGAATGTCATAAAATACTTTTTCTTTTGATCAAAAGATTTGAATAGTTCAGAAAATTATTTTAAATAATGTAAATGATGAAAAACTTGGATGTGTGACAAAGGTGCGAAAAGACAAAGTAAATGTATGTGTATCAGGGTTAAATTGTGGTTTACACAGAAGAAATTATACGAACTTACTAGTTTGACGTCACGGGTGATATAATATATTGCCCATGAGGACTGGGCAGGTAGGAAGGAGAACACAGGGGCTTATTTATCAAACTTCCTCTATAGTCTCTCTATTAAAAGAGAGTGGATTCTTTCTAAATATTAGAAAGTCACTGATAGTCCCCAATTCTGTTAATTACTCAGAAGTATATGTTACCTTGCAGGGCTCAGGAAGCAAGCTGAAATGCAATGAATGAATGGTCCACAGTGGCTTATACGGTTGCCTAAAACACATCATTCACCCTATGCTAAGTTTGAGAATTGTATTGTATGGAAGAAATATACAATTTAAAAGTTGAGATTGGACTCCAAACTGTATTGTATTGCATATGTTCTATTAAGGGTTTTTGGATTTGTGTTGTATCTTTTGTATAAAGTGAAAAAAATCTGTAGTCAGCTAAATATGTGGAAGAGAGCAGAAGGTTTCTGATGGGTTGCCTTAGTGACTAATGATGCACTTTAGGAAACCACACAGATTTGGGGGTGCTGAAAACAGAACTGTGGCACCAGCAGATCCATCCATGTTATGTTGCAGCTCTCACGTGTACACTGGCTTTACTGAGGTCAGTTGACTGTCCCCATAATGAGGACAAGGGTAGAAGCTTCATACCCCATAAGGAACAGACAATTTGTTATGGAAATTTCTCTGTGGACTCAAAATCAATAAGCAAAATAAAAGGAAATATGGGAGGAAACAAATATAGCCATAGATTTGCATCATTGTTATATAAATTGATTTCTAAACATAAGAAGTCTCTGGTAGAAAAATCAAGAATGAAATGAAGACACAGGTCATACAAGAGGAAGGAGAAGTGAAGTGAGCCAGCTGAGAACCAACTTCTAGTAGCTCAAGAATTAATTAAAAAGTTCCATTTTCATATACAAATAATTAGTAAGAAACGTTGAGTTGTTCTGAAATACTAGAATAGAGACACACTGTTTTAGAAAATATTTCCTCCTGTACATTAGGAACCACAGGATGCTTCAGAATTTTGACCCAGTGATTCTGTTTTGAGGAATTTACCTGATGATCCATAATAATTGGAGTAATCTGAAAAAAGCAGAAATACAGTTCCATATCATAAAGATGTTCACTGCAAAACTATTTACAATAGTTAAAAATGGAAAGCAACCTCAATATTGGAAAATAAGAAATAAATCAGTAAATGAAACATTGAAAATATTAGTGACCACAGGGGACTCAGGGAAAATGATTTAAAATGATATAATGTAAAATAATACACAATTTTATTTACAATGTTTTATCTATGTAAATATAAGAGTTGGGAAAATTCTGTAAGACGATAAGAAAAGCTGAAAAAAAAAATAGGTTCATCATGTGATCTTGTGAGGTTTCCTCCCATCTTATTATTATCTTATTATCAGTATTATCTTTGCTCTCCTGTGGTGCTTGAGACAAAAATAAGAGAAAAACAGTCACACCAGAATTTTTAAAATTAAGTTTTACCACAGCCACACAATGCACCTTCTTGGGTGAACCATCTCAGAAACAAGAAATTGAGTGTGTCAAAATACTCACCTCAACTCTGGAGATGGCTAATGAAAGCACATGTAAGTAACAGACAAAACTGTTTGTTATCTTTACTGATATTCATTGGCCAACAGAATTTTTTTAAATGTAAGCTTTATTAGTTAATATTGCTAATTGAAACATTGAATATAGGGGAAAAAAAGCTTGATAAAATTTTCAGCCTAAATACTGTAAAGTCATCTCTTAGGGAAATATACTGAAGTTTCATATTGGGTGTCGATACCATAAATGTCTCAAATAGTCACGGACAGCTTTTACCCAGTGCAGCAGGAAGGGCAGTGACAAATCCATGATCGGCCCTTTGAATAGCATCTGAGCATCAACTCTGGATGGAGCTGCAGTGGGAAGCTTGCATGACATAGTGAAGATCAAGAGCTTTGGAATCAAGGGGCTAGAAATGATGGAGACAGAGTAGAGATGTGGCCACCAAGTCATGAAACAGGTTGTTGTGGCCTGCTTGTTAGTGGCTGTGTTTGAAGATGGGGCCTCCATCTATTAAAGAAGTAATTAAGATAAAAGAAGGTCGTAAGGGTGGGGCTCTGGTCCTGTTGGATTCGTGTGTTTAGAAGAAGAGACACCGGCTGGGTGTGGGGTGGCTCACGCCTGTAATCCCAGCACTTTGGGAGGCTGAAGCAGACAGATCATGAGGTCAGGAGTTCAAGAACAGCCTGGCCAACATAGTGAAAGCCTGTCTCTACTACAAATACAAAAAAAAAAAACTATCTGGGTGTGGTGGTGGGCACCTATAATCCCAGCTACTTGGGAGACTGAAGCTGGAGAATTGCTTGAACCCTGGAGGTGGAAGTTGCAGTGAGCTAAGATCACACCATTGCATTCCAGCCTGGGTGACAGAGCAAAACTCCATCTCAAAAAAAAAAAAAGAGAGAGAGAATGACGCCAAGGGCTCCCACCCCTACACCCACCCCAAGGAAAGGGCAAGTGAGGATGCTGTGAGAAGGCTGTGTCTCGAAGCCAGGAAGAGAGCCCATCAGGCACAGACTCTGTTGGACCTCAGTCTGGAACATCTGGGCTCCAGATCTGTGAGAACGTAAGCTTCTGTTGTTTAAGCCCCACCTGCTTGTGGGTATTTGTTTTTTAATGGAAGTCTGAGCAGACTACTATACAAATCTAGTTGTGCAGGTTAGAGTAGTATGACATGTAAAAACATAGAATCATAATTGGTAGCTAAAGCCAGTGGCAGCACATATAGTTGAAATTTAAGTGCAGTGGAATATTAATTGGGACTTTCTTTGTTGTCCTCAAATTGCAGCTGAGATGCAAGACTAAAGCAAAGGTGCCCATTACCCTCAAATTCTAAAAAGCTATCAACAAGCCCCACTTACATCTCCCCAGAATGTATTAAGAAGTGGGAGAAGGAGTCCTATTCCCACCAAGCCGCACCTCCCCAGCCTCAGTGGAAGAACTGGGAGAAGAGTTTACAAAGCGGTCTTAGGGCTGCAGCACTTTCAGTGAGAGACAGGCCTCATCCTCGCAGTGGAGAAGGGAAGTGTTCTTCTTCCTCCCTAGAAACTCATGAGAGGTTTAAGAGAATTATTCATTGAACTTGAAGGTTCCTGAAAAGGAGGGGACAGCTTTTCGCTCACTGGACCAACACCTACTGAGCTGCAGAACAACCAGGTCCACCTTGCACAGTCACTGGGAAAGACTGAAAGTGGGAGTTCTTGGGATGTGTATTCAAGAAGTCACAGAAGGAGATCTAGGCCTTCTCCAACGAGCTTCCACAGCCCTACTCCCAACACTTTGATTTGCATTTGTTTGATACTCTTACCATGGTGCACTACAGACATGCCTTTTGGAGAGAAAGACCACATCATTTCAAGGCTACATACTGTCAACATTATTGATCCCTATTGATAGTGACTTTGATGACTTGGTTGAGGTTCTACGGCTCTTCATATTATTTATTTCTTATTGATGGCATTTGGATAGTTTTTGATTTTCAAAGAGTTGGTCCATTTCTTTTAAATTGTGAATTTAAGAGCATTTGTCATAGTATTTCCTTATTTTTTGAAAGAATCCACTTTTCGTTTCATTGATTTTAAAGTTTATTAAATTTTTTATCATTTTGTCTTTATCATTTGCCTCCTTCTTGCTTTGGATTTATTTTGCTCCCATTTGTCTAGTTTCTTTAAGGAGAGATGTAGGTGCTTGATTTGAGATCTTTTCTCATACCTGAGGTATGCATTTGGGCTATGTGCTATGGTTTCATGGAGTCCATTGTTCTAATATATGATGGCTGGCTAAATATGTAAAATAACTTTTCTTTCTTGATTAAATATCTATAGAAAATACAGAAGATGTATGTGTGTCTGTATGCACACATACACATGCATACATACTGCACTAAATATGTGGAGTCTTCAGAGGACCAGAGACCACAAGAGTCTGTGAAGATAATAGCAGTTAGGTTTCCCATTGATGAAATCATATACAACCCCTTAAAATGTAGGACTCATACATCAGGGTCCCAAGGGTGTTCTGTACTTGAGATAAGCAGGAGGAGACCAGGACCGACTAATAAGGGACTATTTGTAAGGAAACAACCGCTCAGTTTGGCCTAGTCACATCCCTCTTCCCTGCCTCCAGGTGAAATCAGTGAATGTTCGTTCTTGGTTTATTTAAAAGGTAGTACCAAGACACAGGAAAACCCTCTATCTGAGAGTCGGCCATGCAGCAGCCATTTCAGATCTGACAGTTGGCCATGCGGCGGCCCTTTCAGGTTTGAGAGTTGGCCATGTGGTGGCCATCTCAGATCTGAGAGTCGGCCATGCAGCAGCCATTTGCACATCCTCCCCTTCTCCCAGCCCGACAGCACACCGTCTGCCATGGATGCAAACTTTGTGCTCTGCCTCCTTTCAAATGCTTCCTGTGCCAACAGTTCCTGAAAACTGAGAAACCAACTGACAACGTCAAGTGCAAAGATGAAACATTTCTCCAGATCATCAGATACTTAAAAAACTTGACATGAGACAGAGATACTCAATTCAACAATGTTTGAAGAGAAACTAAAGAAAACAAAACCACAATGTTATCAAATTTAGAACAACAATTAAAACAATAGGCTTGATTCTAAAATGTAATCAGCTAGAAACTAAAATACTAATTTCAAAATAATTTGGGGCTTACAGAAATTACTGAAAAGACAACAAATCAGAAATAAGGAGAATACTACTTATGAAGATCTGTGAAAGACAAACCAAAAAAAAAAAAAAAAAAAAAAGGAAAGAAAAGGAAAAAGCCAAATGTAGAGGGAAAAATAGCATTGAATCACTAAAATAAGAAAACATGTAGCAAGTCTTTAAACTTAAAAACATGAAATAATTTTTTTTAAAAAGAGGAAAACTTAATCAGATTAAAGCTAGTTTAGTAAAAATAGCATACAAAAAGTAAAATTGTTCAAAAAGATTGAGTTTTGCTTAAAACCCAATAAAAAGAGAAAGCCAATTACAACAGTATCAAAAAAAGTGATGGAAGTTCTCAACAAAGACCAATGAGGAGAAAAGGGGCGTAGGCACAGTGCGTGGTAGATTAAAATACGTGACTCAGCTCTACACCCATCTGTCTGTAAAAATTGTTTTCGAGAGATAAATTACAAAATTTGACAAGGATATAGTATTATACAAAACTTGACCAGAAAAATTCTAGAGAAATTACATAAAAACTGAAGATTTACCCTTTAAAACATACTTATATGTCAAGATTAGTAAATTACAGCAAATGTTATTTGAGAGATCATTCCTATGTTATATAAAATACCTAAAAAGAGCAAAAAAAGAAAAACACAACTCATTATGTTTGTCTACATACCTTGATATAAAAATTTGACAAGGATATATTAAGCAAAGAAAATTTAAGGCCCCTCACTTTCCTTTATAAATATAAATGTAAAAAGTTAATTAAAATATTAAAAATTGAATGTAGTATATACTAAGTGAATAATCTATCATGAATAAGTAGGTTCCCTGAAAAACATAAGAAAGGTTCAAGATTGTTTTAAACTCAGTTTTTGGTCACTACTATAACATGTATAGGGGGTTGAAGAGGAAAATGTCTGTCTTCTGTCTCTCTCGGTTTCTGTCTATAGATAGATATAAGTATAGACATACGTATATGCATATATGGTTTTGACAAAATATAATTGTAGATTCAAAGATAATTATCAACAACAACTTGTAGAGATCATCTCATCTTGCCATTGATATATGGTGGCCAGAAGAAATCTAACATACTCTCAATGGGCAACATTAGAAATAATAACATTGAAAAGTCAGGAGTAAGATGAGAAAGCCCATTGCACCTCTATCTTCCTGTACATTTCAGTCAGAAAATGTTAAAATGCATAAATATTAGAAATGAAGAGCTGAAACTGCCATTTCTCTAGCACTATCACTATATCAATATTAATTGGTGTTGTAGTTTGAAGAAATAAAAGAGCTTTGCAATATGATGGAATACAAAATATGCAAAGACGGACACTTTTTCTAATAACAGTAATTTGAAAATCCCAAGAGAAATTCCAATCAAAATAAATGAATGCTAACAAATAAATCTAAAATTATATATGTGCAAGATATATACAGTAAAGCTGTATAACATTCTTTAAAAAACTTTTAAAGGACATGAAAATATGGATAGATATACAGGCTGAACACCTCTCATCCAGAAATCTAAAATTCACAATTCTCCAAAAATCCAAAATGTTTTGATCACTGACATGACACCACAAGTTAAAAATTCCATGCCTGACTTCATGTGATGGGTCACAGTGAAAACACAGTAAAAACTTTTCCTCAGGCACAAAATTATTTAAAATATTGTATAAAATTACATTTATGCTATCTGATGGTGTATATGAGACTTAAATGAATTTTATGTTTAGACTTGGGTCTCATTCCCAAGATATCTCATTATATCTATGCAAATATTCCAAAATGTGAAAAATAATCTAAAACCCAAAACACTTCTGATCCCAAGCATCTTGTATAAAGAATATTCAACCTGTATTGCATTTATTCATAGATATTTTAAATAGTACATTTCCCATAATGAGTCTATAAATAAAAATTCCAATAGAAATTTTTTTATTAAATGTTGCAATTTAATTATCAAATTAATCTGGGAGAGTTAAACTCAAGAATACTTAAAGCTATTTGTAAAAGAGCAACAAAAACACTTACTCAGAGCCCAAAGGATACTTAAAAGAGTCTTTAATACAGTGACATTCTGTAGATGAATAGATCAATGCAATGATCTCTCTCAGTGGGAGAGTGTTAAAACATGTTATAGCATTGTATAAGTCCAGCTAGAAAAGAAACTCACCAAACCTGAGATGATAATAGGACTAACTGTGGAAACCAAGGGTAGATTTCAAAGCAGAAGTTAAAAAGCATTTAAAAAAAAAAAAAGCAAGACAAATAAAACCCAAAATATGAAATACTAGAAAGAAATTTGTAGTAACAATAAATATAAATGGTTAAAACTTGCCAGTTAAGACTACTATTGTGTATGCTCATGAGTGTGTTTTCTAAATATCCATATTAAACATTCAAAAATAAATAGTGAAAGAAGATAGAAAAATATCTTAAATGATAAAAAGTTGGAATTGCCGTATTATAATAGTAGAAAAAATAACTCTTTAAGGTAAAATACACTAGTAAAGAGAATAAAAGTTGCTACTACTTAATGATGAACAGTCAATTCAACAAGAAGACATAATATCTAACTGTATATAAATCTAATGAAAAGCATTGAATCACATCAAAAAATTTTCAGATTTTAAAGAAGATATTGTCAAATCCATAACTGTAATAAAAATATTTATTACAACTTTTTCAATTACTGATAAATAAAGCAACAAAAACTGGTAAATACATAGAAGAGTCAAAAAACATAACTAACAAATAATGTAATGGATATATTTAAAATACTTAACTAAACATTTAGAGAATATTATAGTCTTCTCTGTTATATAAATTAAACCATTACTAGGCCATAAAGCAAGCTTTAACAAATTCTATAGGATGAGTAATACGTAGACCAAGCTATTTGATTATCAGCAATTAAATTACAAATTAACAACAAAAAATATACAGTTTTTAAACCTGCATTTATATATTTTTACAATGTCAAGAATAATTATAGTGATAATTATAAGATGCTTATAACCAAAAGACAGCAAAAAACTACATATCATAAGCCATGAAATTCTATGTAACAACATATTTAGAAAAATATATAATTTTAAGAGCTGAAAATTGAACTAATTCAATTTTAAAACATATTAAAATGCTAACAGATAAACCCAATGAAAGTAAAGGATGAAACAATAAGAAGCAAAAATTAAGTTTTTAAAAAAGAAGATAAACATAATAGAATGTATCAACAAAGCCAAAACTTCATTTCATTAAAAAGCTGTAAAATACACAAAATTATCAAAACTGAGGAGGATGTAAGAGACAATAGTAAATAAGCTAAAGTATGAAAGAGAGTCGTAACTATAAACAGCAGATATTTAAAAACCAGAGAATATTATGAACAACTTTGTGCCAATATATTTGAAAGTTTATACAAAATGAATGATTTCCTGTAAATAACATGAGAAGAAATGAAAAATAAACTTTAAAATATTGCTTCAAAATTGTCATACTTTAAAATTCTCTTACAGAAAAAGACGTTGCCCTTGACAGTTTTACACACAATTTTACCAAACATTTGAGAAATCTTAATCTTGCACAAGTTCTTCTAGGAATTAGACAAAATGAATATTTCTTAATTTGTTTTTACAGAGTAGTATATCCTTAATATCAAACTAGGTAAGCATAGTAATAAGGAAGAAAAATCCCACTTGTAAAGGTTTTAAACAAATTTAAGCTAACTTACTGTGTGTATAAAAAGTATGATATGTTATTTGCAGTTGAGTTTATTCTGGAAATGCTGGATTCTTTATCAGCAGGAAATTCATTAAGGTAAGTCACCATATTAACATATTAGGGAGGCAATCTAAATGGTCATCTCAAAAGATGAGGGAAAGTATCTGATAAAATGATGCTAATACATTAATCCTATGTGCCAAATTCTGGTCTACACCCTTACCATGTATTGTTTCGCTTAGTCTTCATAGCGAAGTTATGAAGTGCCAATCTCCTGAGTTAGGCACTACCGTCATCGACTTCATTTCCCAGCAGAAGAAATAGGCCCACAGAAGTGATGTGATTTGCCCAAGACTATGCACAGCTGAGGGTGGAACTGGGTTACAGTGCAGACACTCTAGCTCTACACTGAATTCCAGCAAATATTGCAACACATTTGTATGTGGGTATGCTAACAAACATTCTCCAAATAATGGTAGATTTGGCTAAGAAATTCACTTGTAGTTTGGTAAATTCATTTTCTAATTCCTACAATGTCTTGTTAGGACATTCAAAAAATCTTTGCCAAATGAAGACCTTTCTCATCCTAATGACAAAATATTAGGCTTGTAGAACTAAATAGAATTAAAGTATGATAAAGTTTATCCCCAATAATTTTATTTTAGCTTATTTAGACATCTTTATAATCTTGTTTCCATAAGGAACTTCTAAATTTGAATGCAGTATGCCAGTAATACCACGCTTACCCACTAGGAAAGTTAGAAGGCCCTTAGCAAAGAACAGTTGTTTAAGCCTAAAATACTGGCACAATTTACATAATTTAAATAACTTACACCAAACTCCATATATGATGACTGACACTGGGAGAAAGGTGTCCTCCAGAATGGGAGCATCTACTATCCCCGTCATAGTCATCATCATGTAAAAACATGCAAAGTTTTTATTTCCTACTAAGCGTGAGTTTTTGCTTCTTCTTTTATTAAAAAACAGATGTTAGTTCCATGTGTTTTTAGTTATATTGTCATTAGTAAACTGACCTGCGTGTTAAGTATGCATATTAAAATTTAGATTTTCTTGATATTTTGTGCTTGTTTGGAGAGGAGGCAATGCTTTGCCACTATCTACTTCTATATATACATATACATGTGTATGTGTTCCCATGCACACACAGACACAGAATTTGGAAGAGAGAACGTAAACTTTAGAGACAAAATAGACTTGAATTCCAGTTTTAGCTCCACCATTTATAAATGTGCAATGGAGCAACTTACTTAATTTTTCTGAAACATTGTTTTGCCATCTGTAAAATTAGGTAGTGCCAGTCCGAGGCAGCACAGGGATTGGTATTTGGGTCTGATGGACTGACCCTGAGAGCATTATGGGGATTATAAGTGTGAGGGATGGGAGGTAAATTCTCCAAATTCTAACTCAGCTTAATGTAAATGAAACTCCTTGCAGCTCATCTCATGGCAGCCTCAGACTGAAGGTGCCTGGTGTTATACCTGGGAGCTGTTCATTTAAAAGGAAAAAGTGAGAAAGATAAAAAGTCTGCTTTACTTTTTTATGACCCTGAAGGACTGCTGAAATCTTTATGCAAAAAAAAAAAAAAAAGCTTAATTTCAGTGCATGAGGCCCCTTCTTTTTGAGATAATTAGAGCTCAAATTTTACATTATAGAATTGGCATGCTATAAGTGCTCAAAAGTATTAGAAGGTGGGTCCTGCTCTTCTGCACTCACCTTCAGCTTCTTGGTCTTTTATCTCAGAGCCATGGTTGTGATGTGACCGCAGTCCTTCTTCAGTTGCCCTGAGTCCCTGTACCATCTTCCTCTGTTTTCTTTTTCCTTGGATTCCTGTATCTTGCCTTAGTTTTCCTTCCATCCCCACTATTCTTCTCTCTGTTTTCCACTCCTTCCTCAAAGAGCAAAACCCCCTTAGCCTGGGCAGAGCTCAAGCATCCCCCACACTGAGTGGCCAGCAGGAGCACTCTGGACAACCCCATATGATTTGATTGTGGTTTGCTCTGTTCGATTCCAAAACCACCAATCAATTCGAGAAAAGAGCTCTAGTTTAATCAGCACTGTAAACTGTACAGTGGAAAAAACAGAAACAGAACAATAACAAAAGAATAAGTCTTTTAGGCCAAATCAGCAGGGACCTGGCTGACTCACTCCCTTCCCAGTGGATGGGACTGGGGTGGGGGTTCCCAGCCTTTGTTGACTAAGTGGTTAGTCTAGGGGGTTCCCAGCCCTGTCATTTGAATAAACCCTCCTGCCATCCACCCTTCCTGTTCTGTGACATTGGCATTGGGCCGAAGGGATCTGATTGCCCAAATCTCATTCCATTGAAATGTGGCCATCAACACACAGTGATGCGTGTGCTGGTGTCCAGACTCCAGGGAGGGGAAAGGCTGAGTGCTGAAGGGCCATGTGAAAGAGTGGGAGACAGCACAGAGGCATCTAGGAGCAGCCAACATGCCTCAAAGACAGCCAGACTCTTTAAGCATCATGCAAGGTACAAAGAGATATAAAATGCTTCTGGCCGGCCAAAGCCAGATGCAGGTGGGTGATGCCAAGGCCTCCTGTGGGGATCCACAAAGCAAAGCCTCTGCATGATATCTGGTGTGGGCTATGCCTGAGGAAACTGGCATGCTATCAGTTCTGAGCTAGAGTTGATTGAAGAGAGAGTGACACATTGAAAAGGACTAAGATAACAAACTAGAGGACACCAAGCTGCTTCCCACTGGAGAAAGCACATTGTCTAGGAATCAGGTTTCCATCTACAGAATCCACATCTGTTGCCTCTGCTAGGTTGGCCCCAGGTATCTGCACCTCCAGATTTCTGTGATCCAGCTCTTTGTGTCCTCAGGTTCTCTGCACCTCCAGGTCTCTGCACTCCCAGGTCTCTGTGCATCCAGGTCTCTGCACCCTTGACCTTCTCTCACAGCCACCAAGCAGAGGCCATGGAAGGTGGGCACGGGGACATTCCCTTGGTTGCTGTTAGTAAGAATTTACAACATGCTGAATGCAGAGCGTAGTATGCTAGGATGCAGCTGCTTCCTTTAACAGACTTGGGCTTAAAGAAATTCCATTCAGACTTCACTGAACTCCAAGTGTTGAAGCTTGTACACTCTGTCACTCTGTTCCTACTCTTGTCCTTTTACCTTTTGCACCTGCTGTTTTTTTCATTATGGACAATCATTTCAAATTAGACAGTTCCAGCACTATAGAATAACAGTCAGCCTGAGGAACCAAGGGGGCCACAAACATTTAATTACTGCCACCCATGTTTCCAGAAGACACAACCTCAGGAAAGATCAGATCCCAGGGCAGGCACTGGTCAGTTCCACTCTGGTCCTAACACTGCCACGTGCCAATGACCCTGGCCAGCCCAAAGCCCTGCTGGAGTTCGGCCACAGCACCCTGCCTATTGCTCCTTTTGGCAGCCTAAAGTAAGGATTCCCACCCCTGGTGCCGGTCCATGGCCTGTTAGAAACCAGAGCACACAGCAGGAGGAGTGCGATGCTGAGTAAGCATTGCCATCTGAGCTCTGCCTCCTTCAGATCAGCCATGGCTTTAGATTCTCTTAGGAGCACAAACTGTATGGTGAACTCACTGTATACACATGTGAGGGATCTAGGTGGCATGCTCCTTATGAGAATCTAATGTCTGATGATCTGAAGTGGGACAGTTTCATCCCCAAACCACACTGCCCCCCCCACCCACTCTCTCTCTCTCTCTCTCTCTCTCTCTCTCTCACACACACACACACACACACACACACACACACACACACACACACACCATGGAAAAATTGTTTTCCACGAAACCTGTCCCTGGTGCCAAACATGTAGGGGATGACTCCCCTGAGGAGTTCATAATTTTGCTCCCCAACATCCCAGCTCCAGGTGAGGATACAACTGTTTCTCTGTCACAGCCTCCCTGCCAAGGTGTAGCTGAGGTTGAAGCCACATTGGGCAGCACCATAGCATTTGTGCGAAGGAGACTGACACCCGGAGCCCAGGCCCTCTCTCCTTGGGCTGAGTAGGGCACAGCTGCTGCCTTCTGTTCTGGAGCAGCCCAACTCAGCCTTCTCGCCAGCTCCTTGCTTGTCCCTGCTTTCCAAAGCCTCAGGTCAGTCTTGAGGATCCGGGGGATTTGGGGTTACGCTTTACCTTTGCCCTGCCCCATATAATCCCCCTTCCACATCACCCTCAGCTCCCAGCCCTGCCCTCAGCTCACCTCCCTCTTGGTGAAGATTTGGTTCATTGCCCATGCCCCAAGCCCGCCTTTCCCCTCAGCATTCCAGACAACCCCAGATGCCCCTGAATCTTAACACTGACTGATCTCAGGCTTGATGCTACTCTCTGGCTACACTGTTTCCCAGCTTTCCCACACAGTGATGCTGGACCCAGGCCTGGAACCCAGGCCATCCACTGCCCAGTTCTTCATTCTGCACAGTGTCCCCTTTCTCTCCCTAACGAGGGTGAAGTGACAATGCGAGCACCGCCTGCTTTTTCCGCTTCCATGGTCAGGCTCTTTCCCTTTTTTTAACAGACACATTTAATGTACTTTAATTTTTTATTTTCTAAATTACAAAAGTTGTATATGATCATATAACTATGAAATCAATGAAGTGACACAAGAGAGGCGTTAGTTTATCTTCACACACGGCTCCTTCTCTGTCTCCCACCCCCTCAGCGCCACCACAACCAGCACCAACAATCTGGCCCCATCCCTTAATGCTCATGCAAACATATGATCATTTGCAAAAAAAAAAGTAGAAAAATGGCATGCATAATACTTGATAGCTTTCTGTTCCCACTTAAAAATACGTAAGTTGGCATAGCAGTAAACTCATCCTGTGATAGGTGTGTGATATTCCGTAGTTTGTCCAACTCTAACCCAATATATGAACCTGTTCCCCGTCAATAAGCAGGAACACAATATATTTAGCCATCCTCATTTTGATTCATATCTTTTTACCACCATAAACATTGTTGTAGTCAATTTTCTTGAGATTATATCCTTATACATTGGTTCTATTTTTTTTTCCATTTCTATCAGATAGATTTCTAAAATGGACTTAACTGAGTTCACTGGTACTTAATATTTTTAATTTTAAGAAATGTTTCAAAATTTATTTTGGGGAAAGTCTGTATCACTCCCTGCTCACCCCAGCAATCCTCGATAGTATCTCCTTCTTTGCCTCCTCAGTGGTGTTAGATGTTACCATTTGACTCAAATTTTTTGTCAGTCCAATTTCACTATTACTTTAACTCACCTTACTCTGACTCTCAGCAAAGTTTAACAACCTTCTATATGTTTGTTAACCCTTGTAATTGCTTGTTCATCCTAGCAATTTTCTTTGATTATTTGTAATGTTTTAGTCCATTTTAGGAGATTTTTATATAAGGGAGATGGTAACCTCGTGTCATATGTGTAGAAATAATTTTCCAGTCTTCCGAATCTCTTTTGCTTTCTGTTTATCATTTCTCACCACAGAAAAATGTTTAAACTTTACGCAGTTGAATATACCTGGTCTTTCTCTTTCACACATATTTAATTTACATGCCTTTTCTAATCAACTTAGTTTGCCAAGGGCTTCCTGGTATTTTGAAGACCATAAAGTTGTCATTCTCTTCTGCAGGCGTCCATACAATCAGACTGCTGAGCAATGGTCTCATCTATTTCAGTTGGTTTTGTTTTCCCTTTTCTCATTTAACAACTTTTATGTATCAAGTCTGGCAAGTCTATTAGGGCTGTTACTGGAGGGAAAAGTTCATCTAGAAAGTGAAAATAGACCAGAAAATATTGAGTATAAATTTTTCACTTTCCCATGGAGTTAGATGATTTTAAGTTTGCGTGTGTTTTGCCTAGTCCTTCACTCTCATTCTGGAATCAAAAGTTGTCATGCTTGTGGAGCCCCTTTCCTCCCAAACCTGGCAGAAAGATGCTCTCTTTCTCCTCCCACTGTGTGTCTTGGAAATATTGGCCCATGAAATAGGAGAAGCAGACGGAAACTGTGACTGACAGACTTAGCAGAAGAATGACAATATGTGGAGGGAGAAAATGAGATGGAATTATGGATATGACGGGAAAAATGTTAGATTCTGTTGAGAGTAATGTATATTCAATACAGAAAGAGCTAAATAATTTAAATGTGATTTTGGTATGAATAGTAACAGGAAATGTATAGCTACTGCTAATTATAGAAGATACAATCCAATTATTATATTTTCCTCTCTATTTGCTCAGGATCACATTGAAAGGCAATGGAGATGATAGATAGATAGATAGATAGATAGATAGATAGATAGATAGATAGATAATATAAAAATGACAGAAATCTAAAAATACAACTATTGAAAATGTTTGCTCATCAATATAAATGATAAGGCAATTTACATATACATATATATACACACACACACATATAAACTTTCTCTATAGGTAAAATTGGTTAAGACAAAAATAGAGATAGTGAAATTTCATCAAAAATACAAGATACTGAACTGAGAACAGGAAATGTGAATACGTGTTTCTCTCTGTTAAAATGATTTGTTCTGAATGGAATAAGTGATTGGAAACTGCTAAGCCTATGGGATGTCCAGCTACTGTTCCTGCATTCCCAAAGCCTCACAGACCTCCTGGGTTCACATTCAGGTGTGGGTCATGGTGGATCCTCCCCTCTATCTTTATCTCAACAGGTCATCCGCAATATTTTGTTTCTATTATATAAGCATGGACCTGTATTTTCCTTGACTAAAAGATGGGCGGCCGGGCACGGTGGCTCACACCTGGAATCCCAGCACTTTGTGAGGCCAAGGCAGGCAGATCACTCGAGGTCAGGAGTTCGAGACCACCCTGACCAACATGGTAAAACCCTATTTCTACTAAAAATGCAAAAATTAGCCAGATGTGGTGGTGTGAGCCTGTAATCTCAGCTACTCAGGAGGCTGAGGCAGGAGAATCACTTGAACCCAAAAGATGGAGGTTGCAGTGAGCCGAGATGGCATGACTGCACTCCAGCCTGAGAGACAGAGCGAGACTCAGTCTCAAAATAAATAAATAAATAAATAAATAAAGAGTTGGGGCCAGATTGTTGGTGCTGGTTGTGGTGGCACCGAGGAGGTGGGAGACAGAGAAGGAGCAGTGTGTGAAGGCATTCATCTCTACTTAAGGAATACATTTAAGATGGAAGAATTTTTAACCTATCATTTTAAAAACCGCTATATACATTACATGCAAATTAGTGACTATAATTTCCTAGGACATCATTGCAGTCATTGGGTTTACCTTCACAAGCCTGGCAAAAGTCAAATTCCCAGTTTTATGCTCCAGTGAATTTTTTCCTTCCCATTCTCATTATGATTATTTATGTTTATTTGTATTGTTTTGCTTAATTACATGCTGTGTTTCATATATCTTGTGTTATTTCTGAAAAATGGCATTTAATGAAGTGAAAGTAAACAGGTAACTGTCAAGAGGAGATGACAGTCTGTTAATTTATGTAAAGTATAACCAACCAGATGTTCTAGAAAATGCTTCAGTCAGAGATAAAGAAAACGCTGTTTTTAATAAACAGGTGATGACTGCATATTGTGACAAAAAATGTTTTCCAGGACATCTTCTAGAGCTCAGCATAGACTCGAGAGCCTAGAATCCAGGAAGCCACTGAGTCACTGAAGCAGTTGGACCATGGGCACCTCAGGGGCCAGGCCTCAGCTGGCTACTCTGCTGGAGACGCTGGGAAGGTGAAGTATTGAGGAAACATCTGACGTCATCAGTGTAGCTGCTGTCATGAAAACTGAGCTTTCCCATTCGGAAATCTTATAGACCAAGATGGACACTGTCCTTCTTACCAGAGACTAAAACTGACCTGATGCCAATCCAGTGAATGTGAAAGTATAGAGAACAGGGCAGACTTTAGCTGTTATTATTTGCTTCTTTTCGTATGGTATAGCACACATATGCATCATTACGATCTTGCTGAGTCAATGATCATGAAGTTGATTGTCCTCTTCCATTTTCTTCCAGTGAGCTTCCAGTTAAGTTCTTCCTGATTCGTTTATAATGAAATTCAGAAACCAACAGATGGATCTCGAGTGTGCAGCTGTAGCTGTGGAATTCAGCTGTGCAGTTACCACCACTCCTAAGATGCTTTAGCTCATTCTATAGTAGTCATAACTTATTTTGTTGGGAAAAAATATACTAATATGACAAAACAACACAAAAAAATCAACCTTGCCTCTTATAGAAAAATCATGATTGTAGGATAAGAAGGATGAATGTCTTCCCTGTTCTTTTTACTCAGTGTCTAGACATCCACTCACAAAGGCCTGGTAGTTGCTGGAATTTTAGGAGTAGATCAGTTCTCAATGGTTAGGTGCATAGTTCTCAAAGGGTCAGCTACATATTTTTTATGGGATTTCAATCTTCCTCAGTCAATGTCACTTGTAAATGAGCTTGAAAGATTAACCATACATAATCCTGCTTTATATTTAACTTTACATTCTTTCTCTTTTTAAGTTTTGCTTTCAAAAATAAACAATGTCACTTTTCTTATGTAGTGTTTTTGGACTTAAGTGATTGAACAATGCCTTGTTATGGAGGAATGGTTGGGCCTTCAAGTTGGGCCCAGAGTGTATAATGTGAAGAAAGAGTGCTACACATCAGTATGCAAATGAACATATCAACAGTCTGTCTTGTCAAAATCTATTGTGTCACAATTATTACCACAAGTCCCACTTTGCTGCCAGGATTTTTACATCCATGACAGCTACAAGAAAGAAGATGAGCTTTTTGCTTCCCTTCTCATTTTTTTTTTCCACAGGCACATGGTTTACCTAGGCCCAGAGGAGTGAGCTGATATAAAGAAAATGTGCCACACAGTCAGATGGGGTCTAAAGGAAACAATAGCACTCAGTGGTGAGTATTGAAGAAGAAATCTAAGGAAAGAATCTCCCACAAAGCTGCTTCCTTCTACCTGGTCAGCATTGCTTATCTATTGTACTGCATCTGTCTTCATTGGAAATGATGCATCAATCACTCATAAGTGAATAATTTCTTTCTAGATTACATGCCTACACCTAGGTGGCTGCCACAGGTGCAGTCTGTTTAGACCAGCAATTATATTTATTCCATGACAACAGAGAACAGGAAAGATGTATCATACAGTGTATTTGCTCCTGATCTTTATACAAAAGTAGACCTCTTTATATTAGCACCACATATGATCTTATCATCCATTTATCAGCAATTTAATATCCCACAGACCACATGGGTTAAAAGCAAATTACGTTTCAGATACTAACCGTAATTTACTCATAAATATTTAGCTTCTACTAACTTTGTTTATTCAAGCTCTGGTTCTACACAGATTGGCAAGTCATTGTTTATTTTCCCTTTCTGTGGTTCTAGGCCTTTCTAGACTAAAGATACCTGACTTTACTGCTGCCTTTTCTAGATGTTTCCCTGAGCACAGGTGTGAGCTTGTTGTTAACAGTAGTTTTTTTCTCTTTAAGAACTGGTTTTTCCCTCATCCTCTGGTCTAAGAGAGCTCACTCTGGATTTCTCTCTGCTAGTTTTCTAACATAACCCACAGTGAGAAATCTATTTTATGTTGGGAATAAGGGAATATTTATATGTACAGTCAAACAAAATTTAAGTTTGCTTATGCTTTTTTGCACTTTGATATTATATATTCTTCCGTGTTCCCTAATATTCTTTGTTATTCCATTTTATTTTTAAGAAAATGACGGTCTCCACCCACTCAATGGTTCCGCAATCCACTCTCGGAACGTGATGCACAGCCTCGAGCCACTATGTGGGAGCTTCCTCGTCAGAAGGGAGGGGTACGATGGGAGGGTGATGCCGCCCTGGGTGGGGGGATTCCCAAAAGGGTGGCTCTGGTGGCAGCCTCTGATGGGCATCTATAGTATCATATTTCAGTGTCACAGTGAAGCAGAGAAATAGAAAATTAGAGACTTAGGAAAACAGCCCCCATTTTCTCACAGTTACAAGAATATTAAGCAGTATTTGAAAGATCCTAAATAGTGGTGAAGATGGAATAAGTGTTTGGAGGAAATCCCTGCCCTAGCTGATCATAACGTCTGCCTTGGGTGTACACATGGTCTTGGTGGCATTTCTGAACTATGAGCTGCACAGGAGGGTTAAGACTGGTTAAGACCACAGAGTCAGATTGCTTGGAGTTGAATCCTGACACCACCACCTGCTAACTGTGTGACTTTAGCAAGTCCCTTAGCCTCTGAGAAATTTAGTTCACTTAAGTAGAAAATGAGAATAATGACACTGGTCATCTTACAGAATTGTTGCAAGGATTAAATAAACTAGCAGATAGAAAGGACTTATAGTGATATCTCGCACATGGCAATGACTGAACATATGTTAGTTATTATTCTATCTTCCTCTCTGCAGAGTGTTTCAGCTTCCTATTGCTGCTATAACAAATTATCACACATGTAGTGGCTTATAGACCCAACGTGTGACCCACAGATGTCTGCTGTGGGTCTTACCAGCTAAAATCAAGTGTCGGCAGAGCTGTGTTCCTTCCGAAGTTTCCAGGGGAGAATCTGTTCCTTGTGGTTCCAGCTTCTGGGGCCTGTCCCATTTCTAGACTCCTGATTGCATCACGCCAGCCTCTGCCTCCATATCACATCTTCTCTCACTCTCACCCTCTTGCCCCCTCTAAGAAGGTCACTTGTGATGACTCTGAGCCCAGTTGGATCCTCAAGGATTATCTCTCCATCTCAATATTCTTAACTTAGTCACTCCTGCAAAGTCCCATTGCCATGACAAGTGACCTGTCCACAGCTTCCAGGGATTAGGATATGACATCTTTGTGAGCCATTATTCTGCCCACCACTATGGGCAGCCTATGCTTCTGAAAACTCCCTCATAGCCTAGGTGTGTTACATGTATTGCATGCACACTCTGGTAACGTGCTGAGACTACAGGGAGCTTTCAGAAAAATAGGTTGCCCATAATGGTAGACAGAATAAATGGCTCAGAAAGATGCCACAGCCTTATCCCTGGAAGTCCCAATGTCCACTTGTCTTTGATATAAGGCTCTTAAAAGGAAGAACGAGGGCCGGGCACAGTGGCTCACACCTGTAATCCCAGCACTTTGGGAGGCTGAGGTGGGTGGATCACAAGGTCAGGAGATTGAGACCATCCTGGCCAACATGGCGAAACCACATCTTCACTAAAAATACAAAAAATTAGCTGGACGTGGTGGCATGCACCCGTAGTCCCAGCTACTCGGGGGGCTGAGGCAGGAGAATGGCTTGAGCCTGGGAGCTGAGATGGCACCACTGTACTTCAGTCTGAGCAACAGATCAAGACTCTGTGTAAAAAAAAAAAAAAAGAGGAAGGACCATGTCTTATTTGTGTATCATTAGTACTGCACACAAAGAAATTGTCCCATCAATACAGGGTTAATGAATTAACTGATTACATTGTGAAGGGCATCCTATATCCATTGAAACTACCCCGGCTTGAGCCTCCGGGGCATGATAAGGAACAGAGCCGGTGCTGGCAGTGCTACTGTCATGCTGACTGATGACCCAGAGTGATCGGAGAGGGCCCGTAGCACACACTTACCTGCCATGCCCTCAGAGGTGAGCACCTTGAACTCAGTTCCATCTTTAAAAGTCTTACACTCAAACATAAATCCCTCCCAGGGAATCGCCTTTCTCCCTACCGGACTGCGATGAGGAGGAATGGAGGTGGCCAAATGTGTCCTCCAGTGAGGGAGAGAAAACAGATCCTGCTGTCAGCTCCAGCTGACATGGAGACAGACAGGACCAGGGCCACCTCCTTGGCTAACATGGTCAGCAAACACTCGGGGCAAACACGGCTTTTTCCACAGTGAGCTCTGAAGCTCGCCCTGCTCACGGGCAGAGAGCAGGCAAGAAGGAGACATCCGGTAATATTGTATTTTAGGGGGAGAAGAGGTGTTTCTGATCACTGGATTCAAGATCTTCCTGACTTAAGCGGGTCCTGTGATATTTGGGAGATACCCAAAAGAAGAGGTGCTTCAGGAAATAAATAAGGGATCAGGGGCCTTGAGAGACCTTTGGGAAGGAGTTGGAGGGGCCCAGGGCACTGCACTTGTGCCACAGGAAGGATGGATGAGCGCTGCCTAGCAGCTGACAGGCAAAGGGCCCTGTCCCTCCCTTGGGAACAGGGCCTGCCTTTCTTTCCCTGTGGCTGTGGTCCACAGAGCAGCGGAGTTCTCTCCCCCAGAAGCAGATCCGGTATGGGAGAACTAAGTGCTTCGATGTTGCAGAGGGCTCCGGGCACCTGCAATGAAGGCCGACCTATGGGAATGAAAGCAGGGCCCCTCGCTGAGGGCACACAGGAAGCCCAGGGCTTGGGATGAGGAACAATTTCTCATCTACTTTGCAGATATCCTGAGTGAGTTCCCCATGCTCCACACTCCTGTTCTGGTAGCCATCAAGAGGGACGGCTCACGAGCCTGATCCTGGCAGGTGCTGTGTGGAATGGCACCAGGGTTGTGCCTCCCCAAACGCCCCCATATGAAACAGGAACCAGCAGAGGGTGGTGTGGGCAGCTCAGGGGCTGCAGCCAGGAGCGCATTTCTGAGCTGCTCTGTGCTCCATGTCCTCCCACTTTTCCCACGTGCCCGTTTCCCATCTGTATGTGAGCTTTAATACATAGAGGGAAATAAATGGTGAAAGGTGTCAGGGAAGAAGATTGGGTTCAAACCAACCTGTTTGAGAGAAGGAGAGAGAGAGAGAGAGAGAGAGAGAGAGAGAGAGAGGTTTCTTTTTGACTGACAGAAATTCACTTTCAAAGTCTTTTAACATACAGATTATACAAAGGGAGTTCTTCCTGGATGCCTCGAGGGATAACAAGTCATTTATGATTTCAGAAAAGTATCGAAGGACTTCAGTGGTGTCTAAATACAGAAAGGAGACAAGTCATTCAAATCATACAAAATGACCTGGATCCTCTTTTCTCTCTCTCTCTCTCTCTCTTTTTAAATTTTTTGCTTTGGCTCCTGTTCTTCTCATAGGCTCCAAAGAGCTTTTAGTCCCTGATGCGCACAGCCTGGGAAGTTGGGGAACACGGGACGTGCTCGGTCTCCCTGGGAGCTGGGTGCAAACAGAGGCACCATGGGTGCCAAGCTGGTGAGGGGGCAACAGCGTCCCCTCAGGCTCTCCTCCTATGGCTCTCAAAGACCACTCGGGCCATCTTTCCTGACCTCACTCTGCCCACCCTTCCCTTTCATGAAACCTGCTCTGCCTCAGGTGCTACCAGAACCCCAAACAGGATGTCTCTGGCTCTCAAGATGACCACATTCTAGAGGAGAGGAGAAAAAGCAAATACGTATGTGATGAGCTGGTGCTCAGAAGGGCGATTAAGCCAGAAGGGACAGAGGGTGAATGGTGGTGGAGCATTTAGAGGCTGTATCAGACTGGGCAGTTGGGTAGACCTGGCAGGCACAGCAACATTGTCACAGAAGTGACAGAAGTGAAAACTCAGACACTCAAACAAGAGGGTCCCAGGGCCAAGGGCTTGTCAGGCCGCGGGAACCTGGAACTGTCCAAAGGCAGGGTCTCTGGAGCAGAGTGAACCAGGGACAAGAGCGGGAGGGGACAACGGCTGTGGAAGAGCTGGACTCACCCTCCATGATATGGGAGGGGGTGACATTACGCATGGCCATGCGGTATGTCAAGTGATGATGTCTACGGAGAGGAAAGCGACTCAGAGCCAAAGGCGGGCCCAGGTCCGGGTGGTTCCACTCGCCAGCTGTGCCATCCCAGGGCAACCTTGATCATTTTCTTTGATAAAAAAATCTCTTTACTGAGGCACAATTTATGTTCTATAAAATTCAGCCATTTTCAGGATCCAACTCCATGACATTTAGTAAATTTACTGAATCATTACATCATCAACACAATTTAATTTTAGAATATTTCCATCATCCCCAAAAGAAAACGGATACCCATGAGCAGTCAGTGCCCATTTTCATCCCAGCCCCAGGCACCACAAGGTAACTTAGTCATTTATCAAGTTTCCTTTGTTGGACATTTTATATGAAAAGACTCAGACAATACGTGGTCCTCTGTGACTGCTTCCTTCATGTAGCTTAATGTTTTTGAGGTCTATTCATACTGCAGCTTGTATTAGCACTTTATTCCTTTTCATTGCTGAAGAGTATTCCATTGTATGGATTCTCTATATTTTATTCACCCACTCACTGAGTGACAATCATTGGAGAGCACTTTATCCTAAGGGACAATGGCACCATCTTCGTGACTACTTCTAATAACTGTTACAGGATGAAAGGAGGTGACCACTGAGTTTACACACTGGAAGTGACAATGTCAGGTGACAGTGTGAGGTAGTGTTCATCTTGTGAATTACTGGCACTTTAGTCTCAGTGATTTGTGGAGGTAAACATGGTGATACCAGGGCAATCTCATCCTGAAAGCCAGCATTAATGCAGTGTCTTTCAGGCTGTGATATCAGTACATCATCTCTAAACCTCACATCAGTCCTGCCTCCATTCTACAGATGAGAACACTGAGGCTCCAAAGGTTTCGCTGAATGCTCAGGCCCACACGACTTCAAATGGTAGGCTTAAGGTTCGAATCCACATCTTTGTAGCCCTAAAGCCTGCATTCTGCGGTAATAACCTATTTCTCTTCCCTTCTCAACCCAATAATGAATAATAAACTCAGTTGAACTGACTGATGGCAAACTGAAAAGGGAGGGAATTCGCAAGTGCAGTGAGTTAATGAGCATCTGCGGGGAAGGGAATTAATGAGTGTCAGGGATTCTCCGCGGGACCCGGTACAGAATCCACACAGAGCAGCAGAAAACAGGCTTGATCGCCCACCTTCCCAGGTCAGGGCACTGACTTCCCCAAAGCCCCATTGTCAGCAGGTTGCTGAGTCCTGCACAAGGTGAGACACGAGGGCCTGGGAGACACGCAGAGATCACAGGTAGCATGCCCCTCCGAGACAGCCCCTCTCTGCACCTTGAAGGAGAAGCTCAACATGCAAGAAGGAATGGCTTGGCCCCTGCAGGTGGGAAGGAACATGGCTGGGAATGTTGTAGGACAACGTCTTGCTTCTTGGAGCTACTTAGAGGGCAGCCTGAGTCTTCGCAGGCCCTGAAAGATTAAACAAATGAACAAACAAGTACACAGAAGTTGGACCATGCTTTTATCCATGCCTGGAGATAGCAGAGGAATAATTCAGTGTGGTTCTACATTGCCCTCCCTATTAGTACGTCAATGAATAATATATGACCAGCAGTAGTTGGCTGGGGAAGTGCACCTGGATGCTGGCCAGGACCCTATGCTTCTTGTCTTCCGCACTCTCCACCCAAATCAGAATCTTCTACTCTCTGACTTTCCTCTCCATCCTTCACTTCCACCCACCTGCCTTCCACACTCTACTAGGACGTGAGTCTGGTCTTGACACCAGCCTTGTCACCAGAACCCCAGCCTCCTTCCTGGATTTGCCCTGCTTCACTCACCATTGGTCAGTGCAGATGGCTCAGTCCCGTGACTCTGCCCTCCACCCATGGTAAGAGCCAACAATGACCCAGCACATCCACACTCTACCTCTTGATGTTCAGAGTAAGCCTGGAGTCGCCTGCATGTGACTGTGTCTTTTGGGTTGGGTGCCTGGGCTGCCACCCACTTCCTTGAGGAAAAGTCCACCCCTCAGTTCCACACAGTCATCTAAGCCCCTGCCCTATGGTGACCACAGTTCTCTCACCTTATTATAACTCCACATCTGTCATTGATTAGCAGACTGTAGAGATTATATAGCCAAATTCCAATTTTGGAGTTTAGTAAACTTCAGTAAAATTTAGTAAACTGATTTTATAGTTAAGTTGACTGAGATTGCTTTTCATTTGAAAATTCCATTTTAATCTTGATGTACTAAGTGAAAACACCTATGTTGCTTGGTATCAAAAAATTAAAATTAAAAAAAACTGAGCACTGTAATTCTCAGTGAATCCCCAAATAATCTAATGGCTTATGATTGCTTAATTTATGTGGTTATTCTACTGTATGTATTTTCAGTATCTGGGAATTTAACTTAGGTTTCCTCCTTGATGCTATAGTAATCACCACTATTTACCATTTAAAATAAATTTTCCTTTTAGATGTTTATCCAGATTAAAGTGACTTCCAAAACACAATCACAAAAATTATTATAAAGCAATATTTATAGTGGGGAGAATCCAAATGAGATGGTACAATACTTACCAAAAATATAGCCATGCAAAATTACATTCTATGTGACGTTTCCTCTAACTTTCTAAGAAAGTGTCATCTGCTATTTGAATGCATCTCTTGTTCTATTTAATAGGAGACCTTCTTGATCACTTCACATTTTTACATAACTGAAATTCCTGTAGAATTTCATACCGGATCCCAAGATAATGTTTTATTAGCCTAGAAAGACAAGCTTAGTATAAATTAAGATCCACCTCTAAAGTATTTTATTCTCAAATGTTTGTGAGCACTGAATTGTCTTAGTTTATAAAGCAAAAGGTCAGGCTGCAAATTACATTAAAACAATACTCCAAATGCCTATCAAAATATGTCCATTTTAGTTATTATGCAAATACACAGAAAACAGGGTCCACGTGAGAACATCTTTGGTCTATGGCAGAACATCAGGTCGGCAGGAAAAGTCAAGATTTTTTTAGAGCACACACAGACATTCATATATGTTTTAAAACAAGATCAACAATTGCAATTCATATGCATAGCAACACCTTGGCAGAACAATACCTTCCCAAATTTACCCTTGCTTTACCTCATACTTAATCATGAGTCATTTTGCATACATCCGTAACACAGGGACTTTCTTTCATCCTTCCTTTGCTCATGCCCATTAGACCCTTCTATCTGGAAACAGAAGCTTTGTCTATTATTTGGAAATAATGCTGTATTTGGGTTTGATTTGTTTTTTGTTAGATTTTACTAGAGACACTGGGATGATATACTTCATGTAGTTGTATTTTTGCTGTTGTTTTAATTATTTTCTTCCCGAATTTGAAATAAAGACAATGGTTTTACCGTTACAAAAAAATCTGCCATCATCTTGTTTGTCAAAGAATAAACATCAGCACCAATGATACAAAGCCTTAGAATAGCCACAGAGCTTCTGACCTCACCAGCCTCCAAGTGCCTGGCAATTCAGCTATATTCATTTCAAAAATATAGAGAAGTTATTATTATTATTTTGAAATGGCGTCTCACTCTGTTGCCCAGGCTGGAGTGCAGTGATGTGATCTCGGCTCACTGCAGCCTCCGTGTCCTGGGTTCAAGCAATTCTCCTGCCTCAGCCTCCTGAATAGCTGGGATTAGAAGCACCAACCACCACTCCCAGCTAATTTTTGTATTTTCAGTAGAGACAGCCAGGCTGGTCTCGAACTCCTGACCTCAAGTGATCCACCAGCCTTGGCCTCCCAAAGTGTTGAGATTACAGGCATGGGCCAGTGTGCCTGGCTGAAGAAGTAATGTGTTATTTTGTTAACTGGGGAGGAAGGTGGGAATATGGGAGAAAAATAGCACACTTAGCCTCCTGAAGTTTATATAGCATGAAAAGCAAACTTGAGAATCCATGCTTTCTCCTGTGACTTGTGTTTGTTTACATTTAAAGATGTTTATGCATAAATTCCCTTTGCAGCTACAAATCAAATTTAAAGACACGATTACAGGACCTGTTTATCTAATTTATTATGCAACCATCAGGAAGACCAATACAATTTTTTAGCTTTCTCTGAAAATTGTATATAGACCCAAAGAAGATGTCAATGAACACATGACTTTCAAACAAGCACAAACGTCCTATAACTGTTCGGTATACTTCCTTCTGTTTCTTTATTCTCCTATGTAGACTAGGATCTGTTAAGATGATATAAATCTACTTTATAGTGTTTGTTTAAGTACTTAATCAACCACCTTCCTGAGAATCTGTTGCTTTTGCATTTAACTTTTAGACTTTATTTTTAGTCTAAACAAATACTATTATTTACCAAGTGATTGGAAAAGCAAATGATGGCAAGACTTGATACCATTAGCCCGCGTCCTTTATGACTCAGTACTCCATAAACCACTGTCGATTTTTGTATTAGACACTTATTGACCGACGTTTTACAGTGGCCTCAACACACAAAGGAGGATGATGCCAAAGGGACTGGTGAGCTCTGTCAAAGGATGACTTGGAACTGAGATGCTGCTGTAAATCAGTCCAGAAGGAAACACGGGCTACTCCTAAGTCACTGCACAAAGAGATTCAAGAAATTTCTCATATTTCTAAATAACTTCTTAGAACTAGACTTCTTAAAAAGCTAAATGGAGACAAAAATGATTTGCAGACATAGAAGATAGTTGATATGTAGGTTTGTCAATGAACATCTAGGCATTGATCTCCAAGTTCCTTCTTGGTAACTGGTGGAATCCATGTTCAAATTTTTTAAATGCATTACTCATATTTGGTCACAAAAGCTTCACCTTAAATATGAAATTGCATAGTTAGGAACCAGAGTTAGAATTGGAGGAGGCAGGCTAACTTTGGGATGCTCTTTATCATCTCTGAAACAGATGACTCATGAGACAAGCAGCTCTGCTTATAAAGAACCCTCGCTGAAAACGGTATTGGCAATCACAGAAAGCGTTGCATGTCTTAGGTTGTAAAGTGTTCTTAACTAGGTATGTGACAACTGAATGAATGGATACATAAAAAGATGTTACAAGTATCAGTGCTTTTCTTTTTTATTTTAATCTTTCTATTTTCTCTGGCAATAGACATTTTTTAGACAAAATTTTTCAGAAGATTAACATCAGTGAAATAATTCTGTTTTTCACTGCTTGAGTTCAACTGTGTTTAGGTCCATAGATATGTCTCTTTGAAGCAATCTGTTCAAACTAATATATTCTCTTTGTCTACAGGGGTCTGATATATAACTTACATGTTTCTAAATGGAGCTAAAAGTTTTAAATTTAAGGCAGCATGGCTATAGAAGTAAATGCTGACAATTGATACCCTGAATTCACTTAGATCTAGGAATCTTTTTCAACATAAATGCTGACTTTAGGTACTTTTCCTCCCGATAATCTTTCACTTTTGTGTAAGGGACTAAAAATAGAATGGACAAACATTGTCTATTTCTAAAGGTAATCAGACTAAACAAGGAAGTCACCATCATCCCATTAAGACCCCTTGTATAGATGTAACCCCTGTATGTTTGGACAGACTTAGCATTTAAACCCAGTCTTCTCCTTGCGACCTGTAGAGACAAGAGATACGAAGACCTGTTCCTGGATTTTTTACTTCATACAGGCATCAAAATCTCTGTGTGGCTTCTACAAAATAAAGAGATTGGATGAATAATCTCTGAATACCTTTTGAGATCCTGCATGCAGAATGAACTACATTATGAAATTAATCTGCAGTTAATGCTGTTTCAATAAAAATGGCAGCAAACGTTGGGCAGTCTGTCTTCTGTTATTCTGAGTGCTTAGGAAGCTCTTGTGGACACCATGCTGGCATTCCCATTATCCTAAGGTATCGAAGCCTTGAAGCATTGCTCTCCTACCCATTCCTTCTCTATCAGACAACACCACCTCCCCTTCTGTACGGTATCCTCTCTGCCCTTCAACACTGCTTCCTCCAGGAGCTCTGGGTCTCCTCCTGTTCACGAGGTCCCCTGGCGTGGACTCCTTCTCAGCCAGGCTCCTCTTTGCTCTGCACTCAGGTGGTCCTGCTGGGCAGAGGCTGGATCTGCGGTAAAGAGAATGGAGGGATCTGAGAAGAGCACCATGTATCTTGGAGATGTCCCTTCAACATTTTTGTGGCCTAGACCACCAGTAAATAGGTCTGGAGTCTTGAGGTGTCACCCTTATGTTGCAAGAGATGAAGTCAATCTTTAGTTCCTTAGGGTCCCTTTCCTGCAAAATCTATCCTGTGGGGCTTTTAACCTTATTTGCGTTCTGGAGCCAGAGAAGAAACTTCATTGTTGGTAAAAACACAATGCTCTTGTTTCACCATTCTAGGTGGGTCTTAAGAAAAGAGATTTCTCACATAGAGTTGTCTTCTGCTCATGTGACATGTTCTTTGCTAAATAAGGAAAGCATCTGGGGATCTATATAGCTGCGCATGCGTTATGGTTGTCTTGTGCCCCTCTGCGTTCACAGTACCTAACACAATATTTGCTATAGAATAACTACCAATAAATATTTAGTTAATGGATATGGAATGAGGTTTACATTTTGAAGCAGATATGCAGACCAACAATGTAGGATAAGAAATTTAATAGGTACGTACCTAATGACATTTCTGTCAAGTATCTCAAACTTATGTATAAAAATGATTTTCATGTTTTATTTTGCTAAGTTATATATTTCTGATCTGTTATGATTTTTCATGCTACTTATAATGAAATAGTGTGACATAAAATAAGTGAAGGACACTAATAGACTATAGGCTATTATCTTAACTGAAACAACTCAGAAGCAGTCAAATACCACGTGTTCCCACTTACAAGTGGAAGTTAAATAATATGTACACGTGGGCACACAGTGTGGAATAATGGACACTGGAGACTCGGAAAGGTGGAGGGGAGGAGGGTGGCAGGGCAGGAGGGTGGTGAGAGATCAGAAATGACTTAATGGGTACAATGTGCATTTTTCTGGTGATGGTTACACTAAAAACCCACACTTCAGCACTATGCACCATATTCATGTGACAAAACTGCACTTGCACTCCTTAAATTTATACAAATGAAAAAAGCAAAAAATAAGATACAAAATAATCTTAAAACTATGGGAAAAGAGTCAGTAGATAAAACAAGATGGAGTCACCTCCTATGGGAAAGAGAGTAAAGGAGCAGAAATCGTTAACGGGAGCTAACAGCTGGCACAGGAGCCCCCGAAGGACCCAACACCTCCACACTCTGCACTGGGCGCTGTCGTCACGAAGCCTCCGAGCTGCTCCTGAGACGTCTCACAAGCATGAGTGGCAGTTTTCTCAGATGCTCATCTTGCTCCAGCCTAAGTGTTAAAGGAATGGACACAGTGAAAAAAACATATATGTTAAGGGGCAAATGGCAAAAATGGAGCAAGGGATTCCTCATTGACCAAGAGTCTGAGTTCTTCTACTGTCAGCAACGTCTATTTGTTTGTTTGCTTTTAACTTGCCTTTTTATATTTAACAATGTTGTCTTCATATCATATGTGTGGTCAAGTAAATCACAAAATCTTGGAGTCAGATTTAGAAGAAATTTTCCTCGTTAGCAGAAGAAATGCATTATGAGCCCAAAGCAAAGTGATATCCCTGGATCGTGCAACTGTGAGCTGGTGCAGGACTTGGGTGAATTGTCTTCCCTGGGTCACCCCACTGTTCCTGAGTCTCTAACCAATCTTTTCATTTTTGTTGAAACCTGACTTTTCTGTGGCCAGGTATTCCAGGAGACCCTCTCTGTTGCAGCACTTAGCTTCTTTCATATACCAGGGATCAAGCTTTTTAGAGTTACATGTTCAACCCTGCCCAGTGTGTTGTTTAAGTCCAGGTGAAGAACCCCCGGCAGCCAGGGGTTAACCGTGCCTGCCTAACACCTAGGCAGATGCTCCTGCCATCTCTGTGGGTTTATTGTCCCTCCTCCCATTAAGCCTGACAAAGAATATGTGGACAATATGGATTCCTTAAATATACAGTCACTGAAATTATTGGAATTATGTATTTTCAAATAATTTATGTAATTGCTGTCATTAATTTTTGGTTTATATTATATTTGAAATAAAAAGTAACAGAATAAAATTAAAAAGCCCCCCTTACATACAAAGGACTAAGTGCTTGCAATATTTTGGCTTCTTTTTAATTACTCCATTTTTTACTTTGATTAGTAAAGGAAAAAAGCATTCAACTGCAAGAGAAAAACACATGATTTCATTTAAACATAGGATTAATTCATTTGAGCTGGCACTCAAACTGATGCTTGTATTTCAAGTCTTAGTGCAATCATGCTGTTTGCTCTGCACTTTACCAGGTCTGAATTCAGTGGCATACAGAATCGTTGGCCTGGCAGACCAGCTTTTTTTGTGCTAGAAAGTTCAGTGTAAGTTAGCTACATTCTTTGAGAGTTTATTCCACATAATTTTTGCATAGAGGATAGTGAAAATATATTGTTTCATTTGCTTCTTTAGTAACTAGAAATATAACAATACAATTTTTTCTTGTATGTGTAAAAATCTAAATTAATTCTTAGAAAAGTCAACATTTAGTCAAATGACAATCTTTCTTGCCTGCTTTTTCTTTTTTCTTCTTTCCCTTTCTTTCTTCTTCCTTTCTTCCCTCCCTCCTTCCCTCTCTCTCTTCTTTCTTTTTCTTTCTTTCTTTCTTTCTTTCCTTTCCTTCTTTCTTTCTTTTTCATTCTCTCTCTCTTTCTCTCTCTTTATTTATGTCTTCTCTCTCTCTCTCTCTCTCTCTCTCTCTTTCTCTCTCTCTTTCTTTCTTTCATTCTCTCTTTCTCTTTCTTTCTTTCTTCTTCCTCTTTTTTGTAAAGGAAAAGTACTGGGAAGCAGTGAGCTCATTTTCATTAGAGAGGCTCCAGTGTGGGGGTCAGATATCTGAGTGTCTCCTACTGAAGAGAAATGCAGACATCAGGCAGGAGGGGAGAGTAAGTAGAGAGCTTTTAACCCTGAGAGTTTCAGAGGGGTCTGAAGAAAAAAAAAAGTGCTTTAAAATGGAAAAAAAAAAAAAAAAGTCTTGCAAACAGAATCAGCCAGTCGAGCGTGTCATTTCATGTGGTGATGGCTTTTCCAGGAGTTCCAAAAGAGACCCCCCCCCATTCCTCTGCAAGCTTCCCGCGTGGGGAGCTCCTTCCCATCTGGAAGCTCGCTCCAGCCTGGGCAAATGGTGTCTGGGAAATGGCCGCTGTGTTGAGCAAAGGCCCATTTGCTCCGCACCTGCTTCAGCTCTCGGGCATCTGGCACCTGAGCGTTTTTAATATTCGCAGACAGCCACCATGTGTTCCCTGGGTCCCTTTCCCTAATCTTGGAAACTCTGTCCCTCTTGGTGCCTCCCGGCCAGAGTCCTGGGGATGTTAGAAAATGTAGAAGAGTTTAGGTTGGTCTGAATGGTCAGCACTTACCGGGCAGGGCTCATGGATACTCGACTTTCTACAAAAAGGAACAGTCTCCCATGATGAAATATTGTCTTCCCCAAAACGCCAGGAGGGCTCCATGTTCCCAGTTTGACCAGAGTATTTATCCTTCTGGTCACTTTCCTCAGAAGATACCAGAATGTCATTGTTTGAGAGGCAGTGGTAGTTTTTGCCCACCAAGCCGTAAGGATCCAAATGGGCAGATTTGGAAAAATAAACTTGGTTGTGTGACTTAAAAATGTTTATATAGTTTGGCCACATATTCTGTTGACAAAGCTGGGAGGAAACAGAAACTCTCATAGGAAGAATGACATAAACCCCACAAATGAGAATTGGAAATACCTAATAAAACTTCTCTACATTTACCCTTTTACCTACTAATTTTGTTTCTAAGAGTCTGGGATTCTACTCTGATAGTTTGCTGCATCAATATAAAACAGGATTTAAGAACAAGATTATTTATTGTATCATTATTTACAAAAGCAAAAGACCGACTCAATCCAAATGAGCATCAGTAGGGAAATAAAAGTTGAATAAATTATGATATAGCTACATAATGGCATATTGTGCAGCCATAAAAAATGAGGAAGATCTTTATGAGCAAATAAGTAAAGACTGCATGATACAGAATAGTGTGTGTGTGTGTGTGTGTATGTGTGTGTGCAGGCATGTATATATATATGCTACCTTTATATAAAAAAGAATAAGAAATATGTTTATATATACACACATATATGAATCATTATTTTAAAACAAAGCAAAAGATGAATAAACCAGAAATTGAATGAATGATTGCCTGTGGGGTGGATGGAGATGGGTAGAGGGCATAGAGATATGAGTGAGACTTCTTTAAATTCATATGTTTACATATTTTTGATGTATGAACCATGTAAATATTTCACATATTTAAAAAATTATGTCCAAGAAGTTAAAAAAAATCTTTCTAATTTTTGTCCTAGTAATTCTACCTCTAATGAACCTATGAAAATGCAAAAAACCAAATGTTTTCTCAAGTGAGCTCTTCGTAGTATTATTTTAATAAAATCACTAAACTGGAAGTAAATACTGAATAGGACATAAAGCGTTAAAAAACAAATGACCAAGTCATACATGAAATATTAACCAAGCATTAAAATTACATCTATAAGCAGTGTGTAATGATCTGGGAACATTTCTGTGTAGGGGGCTGTGGAGGATCTGTGGGATTATGGACTTGGGTTGATCCACATTCACTGATGGGGAAGACAGCTGGCCTGTCTCCTTCGAGCATCTGACCATACACTCCCAACCCTACTCCTCAGGGCTTCTCCCTAAACACACACACACACACACAGGCACACACACACTCAGACACATGCACATACAGGCCCCTTCTCAAAGCACCCTGACGTCATGCTGCCCACCAAGCCTCATGCACCCAGTTCCGGAGCCTTTGGCCCCTTCCTTCTCCAGCTGCCTCCACCCCTGCCCGTCTATCACTGGGTGTGGGTCAGTATTTTCTCTCAGCTCCTGAAAAGCCTCCTGAGCAGACTGTTAGCACCCTCCCCCAGGGACCTTGCCATGGTGTTAAATCCTGTATCCGAAGAGGCTCCTCTGGCATTGGTAAACTCTCTCTTCAGTAACACTATCTTCTGCCCACCTTCTGGGCTTTTGAACAGATGCCTTCAAATGCCACTCGTTTGTTACGCTCTCAGATTCTAGGGGCAGGTGTTGTCTGGACCCAGCCTCTCCTTTCGTGTTGAGTCTGCTCCTGCCCCAGCAGGCCGAGCTACTTCCTGGCCGAGCGTACATGTGATTCATGTACATGAGTCCTGGCTGCTGCCTTGCTGTCCAGGAGGTTCTGACCTTATAGGGTAATACATGGTCTTCAAGTAAGAGGCCCCGTATGTCTAATTAATGTGAGAGAGTCAGCCTCTAACCAGAAGAAAATACGTACTTCTCCATTCTGAGGATTAAAAGACTCTGGGGATAAGATTTTCAAGTGGACCAAATGCACATTTTCATTTTCTTCTTAGGGTCCCATTGTTTCCCAAGTAGGGCCCTGACCTTAGCCATAGATTTCCCTAGGTTGAGAATTCCACGTTCTCTGTAACTCTGTGCTCCATGTTTAGAAGCTAGTTCTGGTTCTCAGTTTCCCCACCACTGACTGAAGACCTTGAGAGTCTCTGCATAAGCTCCCCAGGAGGCCCTCTGCTTCTCATTCCTATTCTTAATTACTCTCAGATTCCGTCACCGCTTCCTGAAGCATCAGCTTCCCTGGGAATGGCTAGCTAACTCCTGGGTCCCTATCATTACCCTTTCCCCATATTTATCAAGTCTCTGGTATGTTTTCTAGGAACTGCATTTTTTCACCCAGTGCACCATCCCAGTTCACCACGGTGCAGGTTTTAACAGTTGCATTCCTTCCTTCCTGCACTGGAGCCATGCCTGTCTGTGCATGCCAGGATTGAGGTTCCCATTGCAAACTCCTTGGCCAGTGGGTGAACCAGCACAAAACCTACCTCAGGAGGTCCTGAGGCAGAGACCAGCAGCAGGCAGTGTTTCCTGGAGGGTGTTCTAGCTCTGACATCCATCTGGGAGGGAAGAAAGTGAAATGGAGGAGAGGCGAAATTGGGCTGCAATGACATCTCCACAAAGAGCTCAGCCAATCTCCAGGCAATGCCCTAGCTGGAAGAGGTCCTGCAAGCCTTCCCAAGTTGAAGCAAAGAGGTTGGGGCTTTTTTTCTCCACACAACAGTCATTGGTTGCAGGCTCAAACTTTGGGCAAAGCTCTGTCTCCCATTGAAGGCCATTTCTGGAGATGAGTGTACTGTCAGTGAAAGATATCAATACCGTCAGTGGGAAACGATACCGTCAGCAGCACTTCAAGTTGCAGGGGAAGTGAGTGCTTCTGCCTAGAGGTGATTTCAGGGGCACGTGAAGGGGCAGATGGGCCAGAGGCACTGTCACAAGTGACTGACCAGCCAGGAATAAGCCAGGTGCCCATCATCCTGGAATGGATGTCTGAAACACAAACTAAATGGAAGAAAAGCTATGGAAGAAAGTAGAGACTCTGGAAAATAACGCAATCCAATGTAGACACATTGATTTCAAAGTATCTGCAGACCATCCAGTGTGAAATGCTGACCAGAAAAACAAATGACCTGAAGAGTCTAAAATCTAGGGTGTGGGGGAGGTCCAAGCTAGAGGAAGCTTTAGGAGTCTTCAGTATAAAGATGGCATTATGGGTTCAAGTGTGTTTCCCAAAATATGTTGAAGTGCTATCTCCCAATACCTCAGAATATGACCTCATTTGAAGACAGGGTTGCTACAGGTGTAATCAGTTAAGATGAGTTTGCACTGGAGTAGGCTGGGCCCCTAACCCCATATGACTGGTGTGTTTATGAGAAGATGGCTGTGTGGTGTTGGAGACACACAGGGAGAAGGTCACATGGAGACAGAGGCAGAGACTGGAGTGACGCAGCTGCAACGCAACGGTGGCCAGCAAACGCACAGCAGCAGCTGGACAGGGCGGGGAGGGATCCTACCCAGACTCTCGGAGGGGGTGAGTCCTGTGGACACCTTGATTCCAGACATCTCACCTCCCAAACAGTGAGACGGCAAATTTTGGTTGTTGTACGCCACCTGGTTTGTGGTATTTTGTTCTGGCAGCCCTGAAAGAATGACCCAGATTGTCACTGAAACTGTGGAGGCCAGGAGCCTGTGTAGCTCCGAAGGGCAGAGGACGGAGGAAGCTCAGCAGGTGAGGAGCAGGTGGAGGGGACCTGCCTGGGGTCACCTGACAGAGTAGGGAGGAGCCGGAGAGTGCAGCTGCCCCCTCCAGCCCCCTACCCCCACCCCCAGACAGGGTCCCAGAGCCTCAGCAACTTCATTTAGGCATAGGAAGAGTGGATATGCTGATGAAAACAAGGCAGCTCCAAAAAAATGGGGGCTGATGAATTTTGGGGGCCTATCTGAAGGGCTAATTCGAAAGTCAATAGTTATCAGTTAGGACGTGTAAACGATTGGAAAGCTAGCGTTGTACTCCTTCCTTCCCATGAGTGCAGCCTAACTTATTTGTGATGCAACATGCCTGTTTGACATTTATTTCCTTTCCTTTTAAAATGTAGCATGGATCTATTTAAAACAATATTAGTCTTGGCATTGTTTAGCTCTTGTGTACACTACTGTCAAATATATGAGAGAGAGGGAAAAAAAAAGAGAGGAAACGTCCTTGGCTCAGATTATAACGAATGTATGTGACAAAAATTTCCATCGGCCAGTGTTTGCCAAAAGAATGTTATAAGTGTGAATTATTTTATGCAATTTATAAACATATTTAAATTTAAAAAAAAAGCTTTCCTTTTACTATGCCTTGTGTCTGAATTTAGAAGACAGGAAATAATCCACCTTTGGGAATAGCACTTAAAAAGTAGGCATCTCTTCCCTACTTCTGAATATTAAATAATTTGCTTTTTACTTTTTTTTTTTTTGATATTCAAGTTTTGATATGCTGTTACATGCAAAATCAAAATAGAAACAATCTACTAAAATTTGTTTTTTAAAACATGAATAGTAATTGGAAATTTTAGTCTCTCATAGCCAAAGGCCCGTTGGACTTCTGAAAGAATTCCAAAGACATCAACCTTGCCACCAACCCAAAATTCTTCCTGCTGGCTGTGTCAGCAATCCTGAGTTTTGTTTGCCGCCTCGTGTCTCTTGAAACTCATGAAAAGCCAGATTGCTCTACCAAGCATTCCAAAGCCTAATCCAAATGCTGGAGTTCTGAAGAGCTAGTAGTATTTAAATACAACCCTCCTTTTAAGCATGCATTATCCAAAAAAGTCAAGTTCATAATAGTTGATCCATAGCTGTATCCTTTGATCGAAGGTCATTTAAATTTTATTAAATGGCTAATGCAAAGTAAATGTTCCCTTATTTTTCCTGCGATTTTTCTCATGCTGATAATCAAGCTCCTCATGATTACTTTGCACTGTATAATTGGATATATAGCTAGGATTCTGTTCTGAAAATATATTTGTTGTTGGCAGCTGTTCTGTTATCTTATGTAGATATTCTTCTTGTACTTGAATTTATGTTTCCTGGGTCTCTTCCCAGAACTAGATAGATTGCTTAGAGTAGGACAAAGAAAGACAAAGTTTTTGCACATGAATCTCTGAAATCCAAGAAACGAATGATTTGCTTCATTCTTAGAAGATGTGTTAAAGTGCAATGACCAACTTTCTGCAGTTCCTTCAGTGAATTTCATTGCATGAAACAAAAGTATCTGCAGAGCTTATTTGTCTATGCATTTTACAAGATTGGGCTTATAGAAAACATAATGTCACACCACAAGTTTGCTATTTTTGTATTTTATCCTGGCACTTTTTGCAGTTAATGATAATATTTTATATGATCACTTTTCAATTTTTAAAGTGTGTTGGCAAACAATAATTCATTGCCTTTTTGAAATGCATCTGACTTGTGAGTTATAAAAGGGAGCTATTGTTCTTATTTTTCAGATGATGTTTAGACAGGTTAAGTGATGTCCCCCAAACACACAGTTACTAAGTGAAAGCTCAAACATAGGGCCTTAGTTCTCTCTCTGGCAGCACAGTCAACCCACATCAGGTGCTTTTTAAAATAAATACCAATGCCTGGGCCCCACCCCAGTCCAATTCAATCAAAACCTCTGAGTGACTATCAGGCACTACATTTTTAAAAAAATCCCTTGGTGAGTCCATATGCACTCAAGGTTGAGAATGTTACTCTGGCAGATAGAAACTCTCAATTTATTATTCATCCACTTTCATGTCAATTATTATATGAAAAAAATAATTATTTTATTCTCAAAATTCCATAGAGTTGTCACGAGTATTGGATAAGCTGATATGTATGAAGTGCTTGCAACAGCACCTGGTACACAGTACACGCCCCATGAAGAATGATTGTCATCACTGCCGTCATCATCATAGAGAAAGGCACTTCTTGGACAATTTGACTCAAATTACTCTTGGATTGGAAGATAGTCGAATGTGGTTCATGAAATTTCCTCAATGCAGTGTCTTTTGCTGATGCAAAATAAAGTCATATGGAAATAAGAAAGATAGAGACAGGGAGAAATGGAATTAAAACCCAGTTTCTTAGTGGCACTTTTGTTTCTAATTTTATTCAGATGGTAACCTGTGACCATGTGGAACTGTCAAATAGTCGAGTCTATCAATAAGATCCAAATAAAATCAAATGACTAATAAAAAGAATAATTTACCTCAGAGAAGTAAGGTATATTCAAGCATCATCATATGTTTCAGTTCATGAAAAAGGATTTTACCAAATACATACACTTTCTACATAGTGCAAGACATCTGATTTAACCACATCTTTGCCATTTGATTGATAATTACATAGATTCTATTGACAGATGTGTCATAATAAGGCAAAACCTTCTTTTGTATTATTTGCTTATAAAATCTGGAAAACAAAACAGGTACATAGCTTGTGTAGCTCTATTTTTGGCAAGCATTATATTTTACATGTTTTTTAGACTTTATTAAATAAATGGGATGATTATTCCTTAATAACAAAAATCTCATTACTGCCTCCTGGAAATTATCATGGTACTGAAAAAAATCTCTTTTATATGGAATGTAAACTGTTAGGTTAATCAGATTTCCTTTTATCTGAAAATCATGTGCCCAGGCAATCTAATGGAAACAATAGATGATATTCTTATTTAGCAAGACTTTGGCTTCAGATAGGACATATTTATTAGCAAAAGGTAAAATGCCCACAGGATTATAACTATTTGCTTTAACTTTTCTAATAGAACACCACTATGAGATTCCAGATCAGATATGTAGATCTGAGCAGTGGAGAAAAGCTCTGCATGGCCCAAAATGCCTTCTTCAGTAAGTTCAATGGTGCTATGTTTGTCTCTAACTCAATCTGAAATGTCTCCCATTAGTCCCAACTGTGGGTTAGAGCCACAGTTCCCTGACTCCAGAAACAATGAAATTTACCAAATGTATTCAGTAACATGTGCACAGCAGAAATATAAAATAATAATATTATAGTTAAACCAGGCAAAACTACCATCTACTATAACCAACATTTCATTCCAGAAAGGTCATTTTAATAACAAAAATAGGAAAAACAAAAAACAAACAAAAAACTCATGAGCCCAGAAGCAGCCCCTTAAAGTGATTAAATTTAGTCTCATGAAACTCTTTACAATTGTCATTATTTCCCTATTTTTTTGTGGGTTTGATGAAAGCTTGAGATTTGGAAATAAGTCACTGAGATTTGGAAATAAATCACTAAGATTTGGAAACTGTTCTCCAACACTATAGAAATGGGAATATGGTCCTTCACTGCCTATTATTCAGCCATATATTTGCTACATGGAAAGAAGGAGAATGTGCTCAGGGATTCCTTCAAGCTCTTCCTATTAGAACATCAGCATTACAAATTGTTTTACTGTAACCATTCTGTAAGTGTAGTATGGTATTTCACTATGGTTTTAGTTTATATTTATTGAACAGCTAATTATGTGATATTTTATGCATTTGTTCTTCATGTACTTTTTTGTATTTTAGTAGAGTTGAGGTTTAGCCATATTGGCCAGGAAGGTCTCAAACTCCTGACCTCAAGTGGTCTGCTGGCCTCAGCCTCCCAAAGTGCTGAGATTACAGGCATGAGCCACTGCACCCAGCTATTTATTTATTTATTTTTATTTTTATTTGTTTATTTTTTGAGACAGAGTCTTGTTCCATCACCAGGCGCCAGGTTGGAGTGCAGTGGCATGAACTCGGCTCACTGCAACCTCCACCTCCTGGGTTCAAGCAATTCTCCTGCCTCAGCCTCCCAAGTAGCTGGGATTACAGGCGTGCGCCATCATGCCCAGCTAAGTTTTGCATTTTTAGTAGAGACGGGTTTTCACCATGTTAGCCAGAATGGTCTCGATCTCTTGACCTAATGATCCACCCACCTCGGCCTCCCAAAGTGCTGGGATTACAGGCGTGAGCCACCATGCCGGGCCAGCTATTTATTTTTTAATTGACAGGTAAATGTTGTATATATTTATGGTATACAACATGCTTTTATATATGAATACCCTGTGGAATGGCAAATAAAACTATTTAACATATGCATTATCTCTTAGAGTTTTTTGTGGTGAGAATACTTAAAATCTGCTCTCAGAAATTTTTGAATATACAATATCTGGTTATTAACTATAGTCACCATGATGTACATAGATCTCATAAACATATTCCTTCTATCGAATCGAAGTTATTGTGTGCCCTTGACCAACATCTCCCCAATAATTCCATTCCCCAGCCTCTGGTAACCACCATGTTACTCTGTTTCTCTAAGTTCAACATTTTTGCACTTTTGTTTTTGATCATGAGGTTTTTGTCTTTCTGTGCCAGACTTATTTCACTTGATGTAATGTCACCCAGGTGTATCCATGTTGTGGCAAATGACAGAATTTTTTAAAGGCTGAATAGTGTTTTATTGTGTATATGTGCCACATTTTCTTTATTCATTTATTCACTGATACACACTTAGGTTGGTTCCACGTCTTGACTATTGTGAATAGTGCTGCAGATAACATGGTAGATTGGATATCTCTTCAACATACTGATTTCAATACTTTTGGATGTACACCCAGTAGTGGAATTGCTGGAGCATATACTAATTCTATTTTTAATTTTTGAGAACTCTCCATACTGTTTTCCATAATGGCTATAATAATTTACATTCCCACCACCAATGTACAAGAGATCCATTTTCTCCACATCCTCTCCAACACTTACCTTTTACCTTTTTGATGACAGCCTTTCTAACAGGTGTGAGGTGATACTCTTTGTGGTTTTAATTTGCATTTCTCTGATGATCAGTGATTTAGAGCATTTTAAATATACCTGTCAAGTTACTTGTACGTCTTCTATTGAGAAATGTCTATTTGGGTCTTTTGTCCATTTTTAATTGGGTTATTTGTTTTATTACGGTTAAGTTGTTTGAGTTCTGTGTATAGTCTGGGTATTAACCCCATATCAAATATATGACTTGCAAATATATTACCCTATCTGCAGGTTGTCTGTTTATTCTCTTGACTGTTTGCTGTGGAGAAATTTTTACTTTGATGTGGTCTCATTTGTCTATTTTTCTCTTTTGTTGGCTGTGCTTTTGGGGTCATTTAAAAAAAATCACTTCTCAGGCCAAAGTCATGTAGATGTTTTCCCTTATGTTATCTTCTCATAGTTTTAAAATTTTAGGTCTCATACTTAAGTCTTCTATTAATTTTGAGTTGATTTTTATATGTGGTATGTGATGAGGATCTAATTTTATTCTTCTGCATGTGAATATATTGTTTTCTCTGCACTATTTATTGAAGAGACTGTCCATTCCCCATTGTGTGGAACACACTATTGATAGATGTGAAAACATGGCTGAACCTAAAAAAATGTTACCCTGAGGGAAGGGAACCATCACAAAATATACGAGCTGATTATTTTTATATATAGGAAGAACAAGATGAGCATCTAATCTATGGTGACATTCCTGGAAAGAAACACAAAATAGTTTTCTGCATGATGGAGATATCCAATGCCTTGTTTTGTTTAGTTGTTAGACAAGTGCATACAATTGTCAAAATTAATGAACTGAACACATAAACTTTGAACCTCTTATTGTATGACATTGTATTTAACTTTTTAAAAAGCAGAGGATACATATTAAAGTCACCTTGCAATCTTGCCAAAGGCTGCATCTTCTTGCAAGGAAAATTTTTCCTGTTCCTACCAGGTATGAGCCCTCTGCCTTTGTAGGTCACCCTACACCAAGACATGGTCCACTATGAACTCTCAATGTGGCAATGTCTTTTCTCTGAGCCTCACACCTGATGTGTGCATTCAAGAGTTGCTGATGAAGCTTAAGTTCTTTTCTGAATGCAGTAATTCATGTTTTCACTCTGCAAATATTTATTGAGGGTTTATTATGTGCCAGCTGCTATGGCTGACCTCAGAGACCCAGTGATGACAAATGCCAGACAAATGCCTCTGCCCTCGAGAAGTTACACTATAAGTAAGTGCAGTGATAAGCTGGATGAGTTTTCTTATTTCATCTGCAGATAGAAAAGTCACATCAAGTTCTGAGACCAATGGATTGGCACTTTTGTTAGATTTGAAGTTTTCAATTAATTTGCCTACTCTTTGTTCTCAAGAGACTTTCCAGAAAGTCTTCTCATATACATGCTTATGAAGTATCTTTAAAAGTTACTCTTGATGTATGTTCATTTAATATAAGATAATACAAAACAACAATTTCAAAAATCTTACTTAGATTGTATTAAGACAACACATTTTTAAAAACCTTTTCATTTATTTCCCCATTATGCCCATTTCTGATGAAAGTATGTTTTTTAAGAAGAGGAACCAACGGGATTTATGGTTTCCTTGCTAAGATTGATTAATTAGAAGCTTTGAATTTCTCACACAAACTTTTTCTCAATTGTATTTTGTCTTTACTTCCATAAATGACTGTAACTAAAATTAGGGTACTTTATGCATCAGAAGTACTACTATTTTTTCCCTCCTTTTGTCTTGGTGCAGTGAATAGGAATGATGACCTTGCAAAACAAGCATCTATACAAAGCAGTGAACAAAGTGTGAATTCAAAAAGTGCATTTCACGTAAAAGTCATACTTTCCATACTATGTGCATTTTAAAACATTTTAATCCTCTTGAGCCCTATAGGTCAAATTTAAAATTCAAGAGAAAACAAGATTGAATGAATTGTCCAACTTCTTTGGAAATCTGTCTTTACCACCTGATTCTAGATTGCATTCTCTAACTAGGCATTTAAAACACAATTTTCTGCCCATATTTTCAAAGACAATTTCCAAGGCATAGGCAGACTTTTACAAAAGAAAGAAAAGTGATAGAGTTTCTATTTTAGACTATCCCAAGATAATCCAGTAACTAAATAACTAAACACTAACAGTCAACTGAGGTAATATTAAGGCACAGAATCTGAAATGGTCTGAGATGAAAAAGATTAAATTGTTGAAGAAAACAGAAAATGTAATTGAAAATATGGTCATCATAGTGTGAAGGGATGTGAACTTAGGGGTACAGATCTTGTCTACCACTGTGTGCCGAGCACTTAACAAAGTGTTTAGCCCATAATAGAAGCTTGATAAATGTTGGTTAAAGATAGGTTGAATGAATTACTGATAGAAACATCATTCCTGAAGAAACCTTAAAAGAATCAGGTCAACCCTTCAATCATTACAACACACTTTCTGACTTCCTTTCTCTTCTACATGATATATTTCAGTTAAGATAGCAACAATGCTTCCTCCTAGTCTTATTTTCTTCAAGACTACATGACTTCTTCAACTGCTTTTGCTAAGACATCATTTTAAAATAGTAAATAATTCTGCCTGTGCTACCCTGAATAATTTCTGCATCTTTTTAAATACAGTACCAAAATTTAAGTAATTTTCTGGAAGCATAATCTATGCAGAGGACTGTGAAGTCATTATTTTTTAGAACCTGAAGAATTTTATTCTACTAATTTTATCTAAAAACAGAGTTGATTTTTTTCCTTCCATATTTAAAAACATACTATTTCAGAAAACAGTCATTGAAAAAAACACTGGTAGCTCTCCATCCTTCCCTTTTCAATGGTAATAAAATCGCAGTCTCGTAATCCATAATTACTTTGCTAGATCACTTTTCTGAACTTCCCTTGCAGTTACGTATGGCAATATGACTATGTTTTCACTAATGAAATGTGAACACAAGGGTTGTAGATCATTTTTGGATTTAGAAACAAAGTCTTCAGAGCTGTGTCTTCTCTTTTCTCCTCCCACTGGCTGGAGTCCAGATATAACGACTGAGCTTCAACATGCAGAAAATGGTGATGGTAGCAGGGATGACAGAACAGAAAATAGAAAGGGCCCTGAATGACTTTAGAGGATAGAGTTGTCCAGTTAACCTGAACTTCCCACCTTGCAATTGTTGTGTATGAGAAAAACAAATGTCCACATTCTTTACATCATTATATTTTAAGATCAGCTGGGATCCATAGCTGGTTTTACTAGCCAACCAATAAACATCTCATATGTTTTCTCTCATGCACTGCTATTAAGATAGAGCTGGTTTATACTATATTTATTTAGTATAGCATAGCATAGCATAACATATAAAACATGCCTCAAAGTCTACTACTACCTATATCTCAACTTCAGAGGATGAAAAAGATCCTTTAAGTAAATTACAATTTAATATCACCAGGTCCTTGCAATGCATACTGTTCTGAACATTAACCTTAAACAAGGATGTAGATATGCAGCCTTGTTTAAGGTTAATATTCAGAACAGTATGCATGGCAAGAGACATGACTGATAACTGGATATGGGTTATATATTCTGGATCTAGACTTAAACATACCTAACATGGTAGACATTAATGTTATTCTGCAGAACAGTTTCTATAAAATGGTATGGGAAAAATATGTTGGATTTGAGATTTGTATGAGATAAGTAAGAACAATCAGTGAGCATGGTCTATTTTTGTCCAAGAAGTTTAACAATGCACCTCCTAGTAAGATAAGCACAGATTTCTAATCTATTCTCGAACTTCATCAACATGAAGTTGATTAACATTCATTCTGAAATCTCTAGATCAGAGGCCTTAACAAAAGAAAAGTTTTCTATTGACAAAGTAGAAATGGATCCAGGACAAATGAAAAAGGAAAGACGTAGTGTGCCTGTTTATGGAATATTATTTTACTTAACATTGCTACTTTGCCCTCTGTAAGTGCTGAATTTTTGTCTGTGTGGTTTATGCTATATTCCTAGCTTAATGCCTGGCACATTATAGGTGCTCAATACTTATTTATTGAAAGCAAATAATTGAATATTTATATAGCAACAAAAAATAATGTGTATTCAATGCATTGACATACACTAGGCCTGGAAAGATCTCTTTCAAAGATGAGTCAAGGGAAAGTATTATACAAGATAGCGCTCAGACTGCCAAGAAAGAAGAAAGAAGGATATTCACAGTAAGAAAAAAAAAGGAAAGGCTGGAAAACTTCTGTGTGAAAGTTGGACTTTATGATATAAAATATAAAAAGTTGTGACAGGTAGAGATAAAAAGAGACTTGGCTGAGAAGGAAGCATCAAACAGCAGAGAGAAAGTGGAATGTTCATATTACCAAGAAGATAGGCACTGAATAACGACTCATGAACACATACAGCAAAAACCCACCAGACATATGAGGAAATTGTCAAAGATACAAAATAGTAGTGAGAAGTGTCAATGTCTGTCTCAGTCTGACAGAGGTCAGTTTTGACTGGAGGTGTCCAGAGCCCACCCTATTTCCCTGTACATTTCCTGTTGCCTTGCATTACACCTAGCACAAAATGGAGACCCACTTATTATCTGTGGAAGGATAAAAAGAAGCAAAGAAACAGTGAAAAAGGAAGAAAAGAAATAGGAGAGGGAGGGAGGAAGGACAGAAAGAAAGAGAGAGGGCATGATAGAAAGGTGAATTATTATTATTTCATTATATAGAAGAATACAATAATACAACTAATAAGGTTGAACCAAGATATTCCTATTTGTTTCAATCTCTGTACAGTCTCATTTAAATATTTATAAATATCATATATTATGCCAGAAAATGTTTGATGAATGTCTTAAAAACAGCAGATTTAAGGCAGGACAAAACCATTCTCCCACATAACTGAATGAAAAAGAATTCAAACTACAATGATAGAAAGTGTAGATATTAATAAGGATGATATATTGCTGAAAATGGATGACATGATACTCAATGGTCATTAGAATTATTAAAAACTTTCATTTGTAAGCAAAGTTATATACATACGGACAACAAAATAGTCAAATCAAGAAGCTAAAGGAAAACTAAACCTGGCATCATAGGGAGAACTTATAGATTGAATAAAAAGTAATTTTAAATTGAATAATAGCTTTATTTTAAAAAACGTTGAGTCCTAAGATATTAACAAAATCATTTTTCTTCATGTATAATCAAGAAATAAAAGCTTTCAAATTCACACAGAATTAGGATTAAGAAGGCTTAAAAATAGACATTGGTGAGATTAATAAAATAAGAAAATAACATATATAATTCTGTGTGTTAATTAAATTTATTGGTTAAACATTAATTACCAAAAAAGACTAAAAATAGTATAGTAGGCTTCCATGTGGCCTAAAGTTTTCAAATAAAGAAAATTATTTTCCAATAACAATAGAAAGCCCTGGTGATTTAATTGGCAATATCTTTTACACTTTAAATGAACAGCTTCCACACTTTAGAATTACTAAACATATGGGAAAAAAAACAGATTATGGGGAATTAAAAACAGATTATGGGGAAATACAAAAGATTACAGGCTAACCTCACTTATCAAGTGAGACAGAGCCAGCAAAGTTCAGCAGATTATTCATAAAATTTATTCCAGACATTCAAGAGTACTTTGAAACCAGAAAATCTCCCCACATTGTTCATTGCATTAATAAGTAAAAAGGGTGAACTAGTTTATCATGATAAATGACCAAAAACTGCTGTATGAAATTTAACATCCACAGTGGGTACATTTGGGATGCACTGATGCTTCTTTAACATGACAAAGCCACTTTAGACCAACAGATAATATGCTGTTGTATGAAGAACATCATAAGAATTTTATTAAAGTTTAGAATAAGCTCACAATGCCCGTTTTATCACCATTATGTTATATTGCATGTTTGATTATCTAATAATATAATGACATAAAAAGGAAAAAAAGATATAAGAATTGAAAAAAAGGCAGAATTATTATTTCCTGATGCTATAACAGCCTAAGAAATGAAGAGTCAACCAAAATCAGCTAAAAGTATTAATACCAATAAAACAATACCAATAATGATAAAATAATCAGTTAGAAAATTACCAGGAAATCAAACCACAAAAATATTGAAAACATATATTTATTTATATATATATGAAACAAAACTGGGAAACTCTTCTAGGCAAAAGGAAAAAAATAAAAGTATTAAAGAAATGCTTAAGAGACTTGACTATATCAAAACGCACAGTGAACAAAATTCAATACCAAGAGATAAAATGAGCAAAATACTTGTATCTAGAAGAAAAACTTAATAGACATAATATGTAAATATGTTCTAAATTAATACAAAACACAAATTCTTCAGTTTTAAAAGTGAAGAAAATTCAGCAACTGACAATTCAAAAAGATGAAACAAAAAATGGCCTACAAGCAGGTGATTATCAAAAGTTTTTAAAACATGCATTCAGTTTGACCTTATAATTCCCCTTTGAATAATTTGCACCCAGGAGCTAATTAAGAATATGCCAAAGATCTGGTCACCAGTATTTTATACTCAAAGCTCTTAATAAAGCTGAAAATTAGGAACAAGTAAATTTCCAATATTAAAGGATTTAATAAAATAAATGTTGTACATCCTGCTCATGAGAAGTACACCATGAAAGGTTTGCAAGATTTATTTAGTAAAAAAGCAAATTGCAAAATATTCTGTACAGCATTAGTCCATCTTTGTAATACTGAAATCTTCATAGGCCTACATTTTTGAATCAATATAAAGTATAAACAGTGATTATCTTTGGATTTAAATGATTTTAAATATTTTCTATATTTTTTAATTTTATGTTTTTTCTACAATCAACTTGCAGTAGTTTCATAATAAAGTTATTTTTACTTCTTATATTTGAAAATACGTATATGCATATATTAACATTAAAATAAAGATGTCATGACTAGGAAAAATGAGATAAATAACACTGTTACCAAAAATAAAACAAAACAAAAAAATGTGAGCAAGACTAAAGCCATAGTCTGATTCCTGGGGAACAAAAATGATTATATAAAGAATATGTGTCTGGTAAATAGGAAGATTTTTTTTAAAAAGGTATTTATCTTATAAAGAATAGTTGATCACTATTTTTCTGGCAACAAAACTTTGAATTCTTGATAACTCAAAATGTATCTCTTTCAATCTAAATAAATTTAACTCTTTATATTTTTAAATTTTATTTTCTTATAATAAGTGATCCTTAATATTCCACTCTTTTCAAATTCATTTCATTGTACTCTTGTGGACACTTTTCAAAGTTTCTCAGAAAGGGAGCCTGAATCTTGTGCAAATGACTTCACGTGAACACGAGTACCCAGTCCTTTCTCCAGGGCCTGTGGACACTGAACCACGTCATTCCTTCATCTCCAGCGTTGTGGGCCTCTTGAGCTTGACAGGAAGTTGATTCTGGAAGCACAAGCTTTAGAAGTAGAAGCACCAGAATCCACTTCCTGGGTATGAATCCCAGCTCTGTTGTTGATTTGCTGTGAAAGCTTGGTCCGCTCACTCACTCCATCTTGCCTCTCCTGAGTTATAAGAACCTAGCGCCACACGCAACACATCAGAAGTCATAACTATTACAAATTCATGTTCACTTTGTAGTCTCAGGCTAGGTCTGAGGAGGTGCTGCCATGGATGTTTTCCTATAGTTTTCCAGTGTACAGTTGTTTTAATTCCCAACCCAAGATCATTATGAATTGTAGGTCTGTTATCCAGGGTGTTCATTTTCCTTGGAGAGTGACACCGTTAGCAAAAGTAATGAGCATTTTTTTCATCCTAGTAAATGCTAAATAATAGTGTACCAACTGGGTATCAATCTTTCTGGTTTTGCCTGCGATAACATTAAGCAGATAATGTGTCAATATGGATATCTTCAGCTCCATGAAAGAAAACTCTAACACAAGCTGGATTAAACAACAAAGTAATTTTCTTTCTCATGTGACAAGAGGCTTCAAGGGGCTGTAGTGCCAGATGATTCAGCAGCACGGTGGGGAACTGAAGGGCCTGGTTTACTTCATATCCTTGCTCTGCAGGGCTCAGAGTGCCAGCTTTGTCCCAGGCTCACCCTGATGGCCAGAGTAGTTGAGTCACATGCGAACAAGACAGCACCCTTGGAAAACAAAGCAATTATATCCTATTTTATTAACTCAGGAGCAAGGAAATTCTTCTTCAACTCCTTATCACAGAGAAGTTCCACTAGCCAGACAAATATGGCATGACCGTCTCTGAACCAAGACTAAGAAAGGTATCGTGTGCCCCACGATTGACACAGGCTAATCAGGATCCACCACCACAGCTGCAAAAGGATGTGCTTCCCCTGAAACTCATGGAGAAGCACAGACATGCCCACAGAATTGGGAAGCTATCCACAGAAGAAAGGAAGGGAAGGCATGGGTGTGGAGCTGACAGCCAACAGTGGCTGCTGCAGTTGGTTCATGAATGGTTTATTGACTGTAACTTTATTTTTTAAATGTTCAATTGGCTACCTAATGGATGAGCCAAGGGGAGCAGCTCAGGTTCAACATTTGGTTACACACTTAACTTCAATGTTAAGTCCAAGAGAGACAATGTCTTAGTAATTACATAATTTTGGAGAAAATACCCATAAAACTCAAAAGTGTGCCTTCTCACCTATTTGATTTTAAAATTCTGTTTAATTTTCTGAATGATTTTATCATCCATCTCTTTGGTAAATATATATTACATAAATGCATAAACACACACACATATAATTAAATGATATATGTGTTAAACCTATTAAATTATATATTACAGATGTTTTCATTTCTATGTAATTTAATATGTTATATGCATATAATAAAATACATATTAATGTGTATAATTTTAAAATCAAATTTAGATTTGTTCAAAACTATTAGAATAAATTATAAATGCATATGAAATGACACAGAGGCATCCTTGCCCACGGAAAGAGATAACCATTACTTCAGTGTTGTAGCAAATGTTTGCTGACCACAGGGAAATGTGGTAGAGAAGGAACAGTTACCACCTTATGGGGCTTATCTGTTAGCTGTTAGCAGTTTTCAAAGTTACAGGTTCTATTTACACTGCTAAGTTTTTACTTACTTTCATGAAAAAAGATTCACTCTCAAAATTTATTTTAGATAATCAGAAATCCCCATAATGTGGGTGTCTTGATTAATATCTGAAAAGAACAAGTTAACAATGTTAAGAAACTCCAAACTCAAATACAGCAAGTTAGAATGGTATAAAAATAATTATCAACAGAACATCTATGTCATTAGAAGACAGAAATATGAAGGCTGTAATAGCTTTTAAGAAATTATTTCTATATTACTCATGTCACTACCAGCCCCTTGAAGTCTCTTGTCATATGAGAAAATAAATATTACAGGAGTATGCATAGGGAAATAGAAGAGTTTGTGATAAATTAATATATTAGGAAATATCTTTTAAGCTACAAAACTCACACTGATACTTGCTGTAGAAGATTCAGGTTCCTCTTTCTCAGGATCTCTCTTTATATTATGAGCCCCAAATAAAAGTAAATTTCGGGAATGGAAAAGAGATTCAGACTGAAAAATAAAAATGAATACTAAATAGCCTTTAGATGAAAGCTAAAATGCAAATAATAATTATTTATTAATTATTGGCTCTTTACATTTAAATTTATATTTATTTACAATTTCTAAATTTAGTAA